>AWOL01S0145473.1:18271-30694 GCA_000715115.1 Nicotiana otophora
TCCACATCTTCCTATCAAGTGTCATGTCCTCGGAAATCTAGAGCCTCACCATATCCTGCCTGATCACCTCTCCCCAATACTTCTTAGGCCGCCCTCTATCTCTTCTCGTGTCCTCCATAACCAGCCGCTCATACCTCCGTACCGGAGCATCTGGGCTTCTCCTCTGAATATGTCCGAATCATCTAAGCATCGCTTCACGCATCGTGTCATCAATGGGAGCCACGTGCACCTTCTCCTGAATATCATCATTCCTAATCTTATCTATCCTAGTGTGCCCGCACATCCACCGCAACATCCTCATTTCTGCTACTTTCAATAATATTCTATAAACGTGTTTTATATATCATGACCTTTGCAAAAGATTCTTACTTTATTTCAGTTTTTGTATAAAAAGAATCGCAAATTAAAGTTTTTCCGTTATCAAGCTGACTGAACTGTACTATTACGGATTACCCGCCTCATTTAACTTTGTGCCTGTTAAAACAATCTCAACACATTTAACCTTTGATAAGAACCTGCTGAGTTCAGGTTGTGCTAAGTATCACGTCATATGTCCCCACAGCCGGTGCCTTCATCGAAATACTCTTGTCTAAAAACCTAATGTACAATTCTACCAAGATCACACTTTTTGTGCCTCGGGTGAAGCTTTTTGACCTTTTGTTTGGGATATCAAGTCATCGAAAGCTTTTTTTCTGCAGATACACCAATTTATGTACCATTTTTTTTAATTAGGAAACAAACAAAAATTTTGATTCTATGATTGATCTTTGGTAGAATCTCAAAGAACATGGATTACATTAGTTAATGGAGTAGGGGAGACACCGAAGATTTGGTTTAAACCGAAACCATACCGAACCAAAATAAGAAATACCGAACCATATCGAAATATTTTGGTACGGTATTTGATATACACAATTGATAAACAGAATACCGAACCAAAATTCTTAAATACCGAACCGAAGTACCGGATGCCCACCCCTATTCCAGGGGTGTCAATTGACAATCTCTCTTAAAAGATGCATTATTGTTTAGAACACCTCTTAATTAAGATATTGAAAAACGTTCACTAATATGTTGGACCAGTATCAACTTATCATTATTAACAAGAAATGAAGTGCTCATTTCTATTACTTAAATTAAATGGGTTTTTTTTACAAGTAACAAAAACTTTTACTGTGAGGTTAGACATTTGACTCCTACTTGTTATATTGTGAACAGGTCGGACTCTCCTTGTTCTAGGGGTGTCATTGACAATATCAAAATAAGGAACAAGCAATTCACTCTCCTACAATATCTCAAATTCATCTAAATGTATTCGATGAACCATGACAAATATTCTCTATAAAACATAAATTCAACCCAATCATTTTAAAGCAGGGAAGAGTACAACACAGAGATCTCAAAATCATCCTAATGAGGGAATTTTCAGTATTCAAGTGATCTAATTGAAGAGTTAGGGAAGGCATAAAGTGCTTATCTCAATGCCCGCCAAACTTGTTTTCATCCAAACAACAAAATTAAGATAAAGAGATGATTAAAGGATTCACCTGAAAAAGTAAATACCACACAGTAGAAACAGATAATAGTTCTGTGTTCTTGATGCAAAATTCTCAAAGCCAGCAAAGCTAATACTCTGTAACTCTTAATAAGACAGCAATCTGATATCCAAAAACTTAAACCAAACATCAAAACAAGAATCTCAAACTACTCAAAGGCTCTCCTACACGATAGCATTAGCAGCACTTGCAATCCTAGGCCACAGATCAGCACACTCTTTCCCGATTGGCCCTGTAATTGCAGATCCTACAAGACAAAAACAGAAAACAAGAAATGCATAACACAGAAAGCTTGTAAAATCTGGCTTTACAAAGAATAATTTCTGGCATTGAACTAATGCTAGTGAATTACCAAAAACAGTTATTCAGTGTAATTTGGTCTAGAAAAAAACAGTGCAAGTAATATGTTAAGTTACCTTTCATTTCGCCTTTGGGATTCACAATTACACCAGCATTATCTGTATTAGGAAAAATCAAACCATCAGACGACAAGTTCTAATATACGCTGTAAGACACTTGCAACAGCTGCTTAAAAGAGCTCAAATACAACAGCTTCATCAGCATACACGCAACTCGAGTACCCAACACACATTAGCACACAAAGAGAACAGAAGACATAGCACTCCTCACTTTACTCCTAATTTTTGCAGCAATAAAGATAGTATTAATTGCATAAAACGTTCATAGGTCATAACCAAGATATGTTTGGCAGTTGGTACAAAAAATGTTTCTCTGCAAAATGATTTTACTTGTTACCTTAGATTGTAAATTCTCTAATAAATATATTTTCACCAAAAAAGAGATTTCCTCATTACAAGTAGAAGTTATTTTACCCCACAAATATAGCAAACTCTTGCACAAGATTATTTGCTTAAACCAACATTAGACTTAGGATATTCTCATTTTTAATACTCAATTATTTAGCCTAAAAACTAACCTCCTAGCCAATTGTTGCCCTTCATAAACTTATCTCACCTGCTTGGCACTTTTATACCCTATTAACAATGAAAAGTTATCTAACACATGATTCTCAGATTAGAACTCTCCACTAACCTAAAGAAAACACATAAAAATGAAACTGCCAGGAGAATAGCATACTTCCTAATAATTTCACATCATAAGGGCCATGCTGTAATATATATTGAGTAAATTTATTTCTTTTTATAAGGAAAAGAGAAAGTGAGCGCAAAAATGTAATGGCATTTGGAGGCGAATTTGTGACCGAAAGAGACGAAATGGGTTAGCTTCTAGAAAGCGAAAATTGGCTCAAAAGAGAGGATCAAAAAATCACTTTTCAGAAGAAAAAAGACCCACTTAGAACAGCAACAAATCCGTACTATGATGTCATTTTTCATTTGTTGTTTAAGGCTTTAGATTTGAAGGGCACCCCACAGAAAACCTGTAAGTATTTCAGAGCTATTATTCAGAAGCACTCCCCTATTTTGCAATCCAAAGCCCGAATTTGGATTCTTTCAAATAATAAAGCCCAACAATTTATAAATGAAAAAGTTCACTGTAAATTGATCTGAGCTTTTCGAAACAATAACCAGGTTTCGAATGGTGTAAGCTTGTATCTCAATGGAGTAAATTCTTTTTATTAAGTAAACAGTTCATGGTGTAATGTATAATCTACAAGCCAATGACTAAAAAGTTAGATTATTGTTCACATGACATCCCATAATTGATGCAAAATATAAACTATATTTCTAAATTACAGACAACAAAAACGATTAACTATTATAAAATATATACCTTCGAAGTACATGAAAACACCATCCTTTCGGCGCCAGGGCTTGCGCTGACGAACAACGACAGCTGGCATAACCTTTTTCCTGAGATCGGGCTTACCCTTCTTCACTGTAGCCATGACCATGTCACCTACACAAGCTGATGGCAACCTGTTAAGCCTTCCTTTGATACCTTTCACCGAAATGATGTAAAGGTTCTTTGCACCAGTGTTATCGGCGCAGTTAATGGTAGCTGCCACCGGCAAACCCAGTGACATCCTGAATTTGTTCCCCGCGGAACCTCCGCGACCTTAACAAAGATACATTTACAGAAATAGAACATATAAATTAGATTGAATAAGTTAAGGATTGAAACGTAAATTAAATCGAACAAAATTAATAGTAGAGGATAGTTGTAATTGAGAAATGATTGTGCGATTTACCTCTCTTCGACATTGTTGACGGTCTTGCTCAGCTGCTCCCTCTCTCTTTATGCCTCCAAACCCTAAGAATGAGATGAATCGGAGGAGCTAGGGTTTTATATGCAGCTTGTATTTGCAAAAAGTGTTTTAGGTTACTGGGCCTTGGTCCTATGCTCTCTCTTGAGCTGGTTAGGCCCATTTGAGATTGAAGATAAGGCCTGTTGTCTGGTCTGGCCCAACGTGACTGGCTTTTTAACCTAAATAGTTGTCCGTTCAATCGCCTAAATTAAAAATTAATTGGTGTATAAGCGTGTATAATTTATACTGGTTAAAAAAAATATGAATCCAATAGGCTATTTACGTAAAAATGCCTTCCTTTTTAATCCTTTTTATGTGTGTGTGCGCGTACGTGCATATGTGTGTTCATAAAGGAAAAACACAAAAGACTCCAAGGGCTCGTTTGATTCGCAAACTAGTTATGCATGAATTATTGATGTGGTGTTATGAAATATAGCTCAAAATAACAATATAGAACAAGAAAAAATAAGCTAAGAGATATAGAGAGAAAGAGCGTAGAGATTCTTGTTTCTCCTTCAATTGTGTGATCTTTCCATCTATTACAAGGCCTTTATATAAGCATAAAAAGTGAAGAAATATATCATTGAATATGTCATTAAGCATTTGAGATCATGGAGGAAGATCATGGAGAGGTTATAGAGTTACAGTTATAACTCCATAAAGTATTATAGTAGTGAAAGTTATGGAGATAATGGAGAAGAGTAGTGAGCATTACTCATTTTGTGGTTATGGACATCCACGGTAATTCAAGATTTTATAACACTCCCCCTTGGATGTCCATAGATAATGTGCCTCGTTAAAATCTTGCTAGAAAAAAAAACATATGGAAAAAAATATCTTAGTAAAGGAAAAAGAGTACACATATCATGTAATATGCATTGCTTACTGCCTCATTAAAAACCTTGCCAGAAAAACTAGTGGGATAAAATCGTAGCTAAGGGAAAAAGATTACATCGCGTATTTGCCTCCCCCTGATGAAAACATCAATTTATTTCACCTGGATGATGTGTTCCAATCCTGTATACCAACTTCTCAAATATTGAGGTTGATCATGCTTCGTTGAATAGAATCACCAAATTATCAAGCGAACAAATTCATTGAACATCTATTTAACCGTTCGGTGAAGATTGTGTATGATAAAGAATTTTGATGAAATATATGATTTGTTCAATATATCCTTCTTTCAATTGAGATAAACAAACATCATCGTCTTCACTATTATTGGAGTCTTCTCTTCAGAGTAAAGTCACACACCGGTTGTGTGTTGAGTGACTTGATTTATCAGTTGCTAGTATATTAACATTGTTGAATAAGTATCAACAATTGATTGCCTTGTAAAATAATAATATGGCAGTACTCTCACATACAAATAGATTGTTTGAAGAACGAACTTCAGAAAATGCCTGCATTTGAATAACCTAAGTTTGTAACTGGATATACTTGAATTCAGAAAGAAAATACACTTGAAAACAAAAACAATTTCAAGTAACCTCATTATTACTAACATGTTTTGTTTCTATACAAAAGAAGATGAAAAATTAATAAAAACTTCTTGGATTTAGTCAAAGTAGGATGCCATATTTTAATGATGCAAATATTATTTATAATCATATTTTGGATATATACTACTGTCAAGAAAACACTCTTGTTATCTAAGTCTATTGATGATTACTTCTATTCATATTTTCATAATGCAAATCAATTAAGAAGCAGTCTATTAAAATCATCACATCCTTATTCATAAATAAAGAAATCATTGTGAAGTGTGAATATCTTTTTTTTTTAATTAAAAAAAAACAGAATTAAGAAAAACTAAGTATGAATATATCTCTTTCTTGCAAAAGAGAGAAACATGTTGTACCGGATAATTTTAAATCAGAGTCGAAAACTTTAAAAGAAGATAACCTACTGTGATAGTTAGAGACTCGTGTTGATAACGTATTATGAAATATAACTCAAAGTAACAATATAGAACAAGAAAAAACAAGCTAAGAGATATAGAGAGAAAGAGCGGAGAAATTCTTATTTCTTCTTCAATTGTGTGATCTTTCCATCTATTACAAGGCTTTTATATAGGCATGAAAAGTGAAGAAATATGTCATTAAGCATTTGAGATCATGGAGGAAGATCATGGGGAAGTTATGGAGTTACAATTATAACTTCATAAGTATTATACTAGTGAAAATTATGGAAACAATAGAAAAAAGTAGTGAGCATTACTCCTTTGGTGGTTATGGACATCCACCATAATTCAAGATTTTATAACATGTGAGACTTATTGGTAAAGAAAATCGTTATTTGATGATTCATAATGAGAGAATTGTTATACATGATTACTTACTTTAAAGTTATATTTTTATCTCCAAAAAGTTTAATATTCATACTACTACTATAAAAATTCTTGTTACACATTCTATTCCGCATAAAATAGTATATAAATTACCACCATTTCAGTTTATCACTTTTTTAGTCTATTACAATAAGAATAATCTTTTTCAAATTTGAAAATAATTTAATTTAAACTGTCAATTATACTCTCAATATATCCACACAAATATTATTATATGTTTAACAGCACTTTCGAAAGAATTATAGCCACATAAATATTATGACTTATTTAAAACTATAAATTTTAAAAGCCACTACATGTGAACGCTGCATAAGTTATGTAGCAATTACTTTTCTTCCGCATTTACCATATACCATATTATCTTGTAATAGTAAAAAATCTTCAATAAAATCACAACAATCCAAACATATCTTCAAATTCACAAAAACTCTAATTTACCTATACAAAAAGTAATTGCAAAATATAATAGATTATAAATATATTCAATTACGTTGACTAAAAAGATCCAAACTGCAAGCTTCGACAGGGAGAAGAGTAGAACCAGAATTAGCGAGAAAAAAAAAAGGAAAAAAGAAATAGAAAATAATAACAATACCTCGTATAAATTTTAGGTCTATTTACACCATGTTTTAAAAGTACCACTGAACTATTAGAAATAGAAAACAAGTACCTTTTGCTTTGGTTTTTGGTGCAATTTTACCCCTCCAAGCTAACGGTATCAAACAACTCAAACCCATTTTCCAATTTTCAACAATCCTTTTAACTCCCTCTTCTTCTCCTACAAAACTTCCTTTTAAATTCTGTCTGGTAATAACACCAGAAAAACATGTACTCTACCCATATCACTTCCTTCATCTCCACCCCTTTTCTTGCATCAAAAAACACGCACACACACACTAAAGTTCTTCATCCTAAGCTATGCACCTCAACTCCAAGAATGTCACTTAACCAAAATCCAGACACCAACCTCATAACCACCATTACTAAGCTTCTATGGGGTCAATCCCTACCACCTCAGCTCCTCATCTCCACCGTCCGTTCTACCTGGTCCACTACGTGGCACCTCATGATGTCCCAACTCGCTCCCTCCGACCCAACCGGATCCTACACCCGACCCACTTCTCAATTTCGTATAAATTCTAACCCCAAATTCTCCAAAAATCTCCACCTTTACGTGGGTCTGCCTTGTCCTTGGGCCCACAGAACTCTAATTGTCCGAGCTCTTAAGGGTCTAGAAGATTCTATTCCGGTCTCCATTGCTTCTCCGGGTATTGACGGGTCATGGGAATTCCGGGTTTATACTGACCCGAATAAGAATAAGCTTGTTCCGGGTTTGGATAAAGCCAATGGGTGTAGAACTTTGAGAGAGGTGTATAAGCTGACACGTGGAGGTTATAATGGTCGGTCCACTGTCCCAATGTTGTGGGACGTGGAGAAAAAGGAGGTTTTCTGCAATGAGAGTTATGATATTATTGAATTTTTCAATTCGGGTTTGAATGGAATTGCAGGAAATCCTGAATTAGACCTCTCACCACCTGCATTGAAAGATGAGATTCGAAAATGGAATGGGATTATCTACCCTAATGTTAACAATGGTGTGTACAGGTAAATGCCATTTTGTGTGTGTGTGTGTGTCATTTTGAAGAAAAGAGTATGCTTGAATTCTTTTTCTTTTTTAAAGTTACTCGCTCCGTGCCTCCGTCCCATTTTATGTGATAGTGTGGGAATGAGCATGGATTGTAAGATTTTGATATAACTTATATATTATTTTAGTGATAATAGAAGAAAAATATAGAAGTAGTAATAGCTAAAAGTTGATTAGACAAGAATATAATATCAAAGTTTGAATTTTGATCTTCAAAATTATTAAATTCATATAAAAAATGGAACTGTATCACATTTTGAGACGTCTTAAATTGAAACAAAGAGCAAATTATTTCTAGTTAGTTTGCGTGCACTTCAACTCATTTATTGAGTAATCGTTTCCAATCTACAAGCACATGTACTGAGTAAACCTGCTCGCCAAGATTGAGTCAATGGAACTCGTGCTGAGTGTGGACTATATTCTGTTTGGTTGTATAGTTGAATTAAGTTATGTGCCTTTCTTGAATATTTGTAGGTGTGGATTTGCACAAAGTCAAGAAGCATATGATAAGGCAGCAGAAGGGTTGTTTAGAACATTGGAAATGTTGGAGGATCATTTGGGGGGATCAAGGTATTTATGTGGGGATGTTTTGACACTTGCAGATGTGTGTTTGTTCACTACTTTGATTCGGTTTGATGTGGTCTACAATGTCCTCTTCAAATGCACCAAAAAGAAGCTCATTGAATTTCCTAACCTCCATGGATATCTCAGAGACATTTATCAGGTACTAAAATCTCTTTCTCGCATATGTTCAATAGAAAAAAGAGCCCTTTGAACATAATGTCTCGATCGAGGACAGCCTGGTGCACAAGGCATCCCCGTTGACGCAGGGTCCGGGGAAAGGCTGCACCCCAAGGGGGTGTGATGTAGACAGCCTAGCCTAATCCAAGCATTACTGACTGTTTACACGGCTCGAACCCGTGACCTATAAGTCACACGGAGACAACTTTACTGTTGCTCCAAGGTTCCCCTTCTAATATAATTAATTTTAACTTTATGTTAATTAACGGTTCGGGATATTGTTGTGGTTTTAGTCTGGCAGCTAAGGGTGTGGCCTAGCATTCGTTGGTAAAAATCATGGTAGAACTAGGTTCAAATTCTCGTACAAACACAAAAGGTGATTTATCCCATCTGCCTAAGCTTGGTGGATGGTGTTACTCAGTACATATGTGGTAGGAAGTAGTAGGTAACCGGTGGAATATTCGAGATGTACTACGCACTTTGGTTCGGACACCATTGTTATCAAAGACATATATATAATCTCATAGCCTGTTAATTATTAATAGTACTTAGTTATTTGAAATATTTATAAAAAAAAAAGTACTTAATCATTGGAACTAAGGATGACAAGCCATATGATTAAGAAGTGGCAAGTTTGCAGCAGAGTAAGCTTGTAGGATAACAGTGTGTTTTAACTGTTGAACAGATACCAAAGGTTGCAGAAACTTGCAATATGAGGCAAATAATGGAAGGTTACTACAATATTCTGTTCCCATTGAATCCTGGGGGTATTAAGCCCCTCATGCCTAGTGGTTCTGAGGATGAAGTACTCTCCACGCCGCATAATAGAGGCTCCCTACAATCGGAGGCAAAAGTTGTGCAGCACTCTGTTTCTTGAATTCATGTTTTGAGATGGTGTGCTTACTTGACTACCTTTATTAAAGAGTTATAGACAGAGACAAGACGCGGTGAGATTAAACCGATTTCTATTCATAAGTCTAAACGTAGTATGTGTGTACATATATGTATTTATTATGTTGTACAACCATATGTACAGAGTTCCCTTGTACTTGTTGTCTACATAGGAGAAAAGAAAATGTAGTTACATTATTCTGAAATACAATTTTTTTAATGAAAAATGAATTCTGTCATAACCTGTATCGACCTTGTAGAAGTTTAGCCTTTCTACTGGATGAACCTCTGCGAAGTTTTCGTGTTCCCGTTTTGTATCAAAGGTTTACCAATAAAAAATATTTTTATCTTTTGTATTTTATTGATATTAGTTAAGAGCTGAACTTTTCATAGTTGTCATTGTTAATCCCTCTGTGTTTCCGTCTCCATTATTTTTCAATTCGAGGATAGAACTTATTTTTTTCTCAATTTAATTTGTTAAGTTTTATTTTGTCTAGTGTAACTTACAATTAGTTTTGATGATGTCTCCAACAAGTTTTGTTTAGCAATGTCTGATCGCAAAAACAAAAAAAACATCAAATTTTGTCTAAGACGATATGTTGAAAGAACCCTTGTAGAAAAACTGTTACCCATATCATGTGTTTACACCAAATCAATAAAATAAATACATGAATATATATATATATATATATATTTTACATATACTTTTATCACTTAATCACGACTAATTTTTAGCTTTAATATACTTCATATTCATAACCATGATTAACATTCCATCTATCTACAACAAAATGAAAATGCAATGTTCGATTTAAAAAAGAAATAACACGGACAAACTGAGAACTAAAAGAACTGGCCAAGCAGCAATTATGAGCATAAGAATGATAGTTCAAAAGGTAAGTTTCAGCGCCTTCACATGGCCTAGACCACATTATGCTATTTTATCCATGTGCGGGCATCATAGGCAAAACCCTCCGGCATCTAATCAAATGCACCAAAGAATCTTAATATACAACAAGAAAGGTAGCAGATCTAGCTTACTCGCGATATCCTTGAAAATTCTATCACAAATACAAATATGTTAGCCCTTCTGCAGTCTACACAAATGCACAAGTTCACCAGAACCCTTCAAAGATTCTAATTAATCACGGCGCCTTGGTAGTTCCAGTCGTAACAGCTTTCTGGATCAACCAAGGTCGGAAATCAGCCATTATGTTATTTGGAAGAAATCACCATCCTCTCCTTGCTCTGGATCCTACACAGTAGCATGACACTCAGTGACTGAAAGCAATAAAACAAAAATTAACCTATATGACGACTTGGTCGAATACTGATGATAATAGCTTTGCTAACTGGAGATAAATATTATGGAGCAAAAGCAAAGTCTCAACCTAAACTTCATTGAAGGTAGATTGAGGGGACACTGAAGCAGCTGCTGCAGGTTCATCAAATGCAACATGCAAAATGTTTACCTACCCGCCCTAGATTGCTGTTATTGTAACATCTTACATACAGGGGTAAGTTTCCCCCCCCCCAAACTATAGGGAATTTTAAATATCAAACAGTCATCCCTTTTGATAAGAGTTATAGTCAATTATGAAAATGTCAAATTCATAATATCTATATATATTAAAAAAAAAAAAAAACACTGCAGGTCACGTCAATAAAATGATCAGTCGTGCATATGGATAGTTTTCAGGAAATTGCAAACATGTGCCAAGACTACCAATATCCAATTCAAAACTCTTCAATGCTAAAAGCTCTTTTTCTTGTTTTATTCGAGCCCAATAATTTAGGAATATATAATTGCATATATATATATTTTTTATTATTTATTTTTGAAAATTCATCCAATTTATGACCAAACCCATGCAGCTACCAACTTTTACTAGCAAAGCAAGATCGAGACTTGCAAACCCAAACTCTTAAAACGACAGATAAACCTTATGTTCTGGAAGAAAAACTTACTTCTTGGACGTTTCATATTTCGGCAGAACTTGCTACCACACTGGCATCTAAATGCTTTTACTGGATGTTCATGGTCATCAAAATCAATACCGTAATCCTGCAAGAACCAAATCCCAAAAAGTATACTGTCAAATATAGAAAAGAAGCTACGTGGAATCAAGGCATGCTCATCCTTCCATAAACTAGATATGATGAAAACAATGAGACACCATTACTGGCTCATCTTTCATGCCATATCAGCAGAGTTTGACAAAGTCAACCTCTTGGCCACTATCTTCTTCTCTGTTGAACTTCATTGAATTGGTAATCGTTGAACATGTTGATATAAATTGCCTTTTTTTTTCTCCAGGAGCATTACTATCGACCGTCTTATTTTCATACTACTTGGCTTGTTTCAGAGTCGAATATCAGAGGATATTTTTTCTAAAATGTAAAAAAATTAAAAATAGAAAGACCGATATCTGATAAATTAATTTAGTTAGTCAAGGTTAGGCACCCACACTCAAATTAACAGTTTACCAATGATCAAGGTAGAGTATTAGAATCAATGGGCTCAAATAGGGCAGAATGGACCCAATTAGAATTGTATTGAGGAGTACTTGTAATAGTAATAATGGATGTAACTGTATTTTTCACAGTTAAGAAGGAAGATCCATTATAACTAACTTTAATAATTTCCAACTACCTAACAGACAGACGTCCGTTTTTTCCCCTCAAATCTTGGTGAGTTCTTTATATCAAAGATGCACCATACTTGGATAAATCACATTTTTTCGAGCTCTGAAGAATTAGACTAAAAGTACTCAGAAGCATCAATCCATCTATGAAGCTTTTCTTTACAAGAAAATCTGGGTTTTCATTCTTCTTTTTCTATTTTTGTTCGAGGCGTGGGGTTGGGTGGGGGTGGGAGGCATAGTTCTAGTCGAGTCATTTTGTTATTTCTACTATATACAAGGATCATTGCTCTAGAAACAACCATGTCCAGATACCAATTAAACTTCTGTGTGTATAGAGAGAGAGAGAGAGAGAGAGAGAGAGAGAGAGA
>AWOL01S0145485.1:0-11583 GCA_000715115.1 Nicotiana otophora
TACTCTATGTTTCTCTCATGTCTATTATTTACTGATTTTTATTCCTTACATACTCGGTACATTGTTTGTACTAACATCCCTTTTGCCTGGGGATACTACGTTTCATGCCCGCAGGTCCCGATAGACAGGTCGAGAGTCCTCCAAGTAGGCTATCAGCTCAGCGGAAGATGTTGGTACGCTTCATTTGCTTTAGAGTTGCTTATTTGGTCAGTATAATTAGGACATGTATGGATTGGTATGACGGGGCTCAGTCCCGACCTTTATGATACTTAAGTACTCTTAGAGGCTTGTAGACAGATGTCATGTATACAAATACTTGTATGGCCTTGCCGGTCTATGTTTTGAGTTTATAAATGATCATGTTGGCCTATTAGACCTGTATGTCACGTGTATATGATGATTTAATAAGAAAAATATGTTACGTTGGTACTCGGTTGAGTAAGGTACCGGGTGCCCGTCGCGACCAATCGGTTTGGGTCGTGACAATAGTGAAGGAAGTAGATGATGATAAAGTATCACTGAAGAAAGCTCAGACACTATTGCAACTTGATCCTTTAAATGCACAACTCCAAGAGGATGAGAAGAAAAATTCTAAAAGTTTAAGCAATCTTCATACTTAGCAGAGATGTTCTTGCAACAAAAAAGTAAAGCTACTCGGATAAAGCTTGGAGATGATAACACTAAATATTTTTCTCAATTATAAAACATAGGAAGCTGCAGTAGGTAATCACTCAGATGAAGGATCAATATGAAAACTGGCAGACTAAACAAGAAGATATTGCTAATATATTTGTGGAGTATTACAATGATCTATTAGGAAGGAAGCAATATGATAGATTGAAAACTTCCACTGGCATTCTCAACAATNCATTGACCCATGATCAGATGGCGTTATATACGCGTATATATGTATATTATATGTATATGAGATATGAAAAAAGGTTACGGCGTTATATACGCACCACCACCTGATCAGCTGGTATACATTGATGATTTTGACCACAGTGGCCGAGATAATATGATAGGATGCCCTCATAGGCTTGATGATGTTATGAACACATGTACCTATGCACAACATGACATTCATACGCATATGCATGACACTATGAGTATTTCATGATCTACAGAGTTATTCTGACTTACATGTCGAGTCTTTTACTCTATGTTTCTCTCATGTCTATTATTTACTGATTTTCATTCCTTACATACTCGGTACATTGTTTGTACTAACATCCCTTTTGCCTGGGGACACTACGTTTCATGCCCGCAGGTCCCGATAGACAGGTCGAGAGTCCTCCAAGTAGGCTATCAGCTCAGCGGAAGATGTTGGTACGCTTCATTTGCTTTAGAGTTGCTTATTTGGTCAGTATAATTAGGACATGTATGGATTGGTATGACGGGGCTCAGTCCCGACCTTTATGATACTTAAGTACTCTTAGAGGCTTGTAGACAGATGTCATGTATACAAATACTTGTATGGCCTTGCCGGTCTATGTTTTGAGTTTATAAATGATCATGTTGGCCTATTAGACCTGTATGTCACGTGTATATGATGATTTAATAAGAAAAATATGTTACGTTGGTACTCGGTTGAGTAAGGTACCGGGTGCCCGTCGCGACCAATCGGTTTGGGTCGTGACAATAGTGAAGGAAGTAGATGATGATAAAGTATCACTGAAGAAAGCTCAGACACTATTGCAACTTGATCCTTTAAATGCACAACTCCAAGAGGATGAGAAGAAAAATTCTAAAAGTTTAAGCAATCTTCATACTTAGCAGAGATGTTCTTGCAACAAAAAAGTAAAGCTACTCGGATAAAGCTTGGAGATGATAACACTAAATATTTTTCTCAATTATAAAACATAGGAAGCTGCAGTAGGTAATCACTCAGATGAAGGATCAATATGAAAACTGGCAGACTAAACAAGAAGATATTGCTAATATATTTGTGGAGTATTACAATGATCTACTAGGAAGGAAGCAATATGATAGATTGAAAACTTCCACTGGCATTCTCAACAATGGGCCAACATTATCAGTGGAACAACAAATTGACCTAATTAAGCCTTAATCTAAAATGGAAGTGAATCAAGCTATGTTCAAAATTGATAGCAATAAATGCCCAGGCCCAGATGGCAATGGAAATGGTTTTTTCAAATCAACATGGAACATTATAGGGAAAGACATCACAGAGGCAGTATTGATATTCCTCAGCAATGGAAGGCTGTTGAGGCAAATCAACACTACCAATATTGCACTGATCCCAAAGATAAAGGTTCCTGAAAGTGCCAGCCAATACAGACCCATTACCTGTTGCAATGTTCTGTACAAATGTATTTCCAAATTACTCTGTAGTAGGCTGAAGGTTGATGTCAATGCAATTGTGGCAGAGAATCAATCAACATTTGTGCAAGGGAGATCTATGGTTCATAATGTACTTATATGCCATGATTTGTGGAGGAACTATAATAGACAGACATCACCTAGATGTTTGATGAAAATTGACCTAAGGAAAGATTATGATATGGTTAGTTGGGATTTTGTTGAAGAAGCACTCAAAGGGTATAAGTTTCCTGCCAAGTTCACAAGTCTGATTATGATTTGTGTTACATCTCCTAAGTATACAATAAGAGTTAATGGTGAAGGTTATAGATTCTTTGACGGAAAGAGAGGGATAAGACAGGGGGATCCAATGTTCCCCTTGTTATTTGTACTAGCCATGGAGTACCTCTCTAGAACACTGAAATAATTGAGTGAATTGCCAGACTTCAAATTCCATCCCATGTGCAAACAAATAAAGCTGACACACCTGATATTTGCAGACGACTCATGATCTTTTGTAAATGAGCTCTTACACCAATATAAAGAGTAATGGAAGCCTTATCTCATTTTAGTAAGGTAACAGGGCTGGTGGCAAAGTTGGATAAGTCCAGTATTTTTCTAGATGGAGTGGATGATCAAATGAAGGAAGATCTAGTGCAACAAACTGGATTCATGTTAGGTGCATTTTCTATAAGATATTTGGGCTTACCTCTATTATCAAGGAAGTGGACCAAGATGAAATGCCACCAACTTATTGAGAAGATAACAAGTAGAATCAGTATAGTTTACTCCAAGCAATTGTCCTATGCTGGGAGGCTACAGGTAGTTACATCAGTCCTATTCTCACTGCACAGCTTTTGGGGAGCAACTTTCATACTTCCACAAAGTGTTCTAAATGAGGTAGACAAGAAATATAAGGAGCATTTGTGGGACAATACTGAAGGTAAGAGGAAAATATCACATGGAGCTTGGGGAAAAATCTGTTATCCAAAGAAGTTTGGTGGGTTGAATATCAAAGGGAGTAGGCTGTGGAATATTGTTTATGTCGGGAAATTATTCTGGCAACTAGCAAATAAAAGAGATTCAATGTGGGTGAAATGGGAGCATGGGATTTATATGAGGAATAATACTGATATTTGGAATCACCAACCTCCCAATGATTGTAGTTGGTATTGGAAGAAGATCACTTCCTTAAAAATGGTGATGCAAGATTGGTACCAGCAAGGGAGCTACATTCTAGGGTCTCAGGGGACTTACTCTATATCTAGCAGTTATAATAAGTTGTTAGGGCCACTAAGCGGAATGAGAAATGTTGAACTAATATGAAGCTCCATTTCACAATCAAAGCACAGGTTTATAACCCGGTTAGCTGTGCAGGACAGATTATTAACGAAAGAAAGATTGAAGAGATTACAGATTTATGTTGAACATGATCAATGTTGTCTATGTGATCAAATGTTGGAGGAATCATCTCGACATGTCTTTGCAGACTGTAGCTGGATAAGAAAACTTAAAGCAGAATTAGCATGCTGGACATGAATCCAAATCCCTGAAGGTGATGTGAAGCAGACTTTTGACAGAATAAAGAATCGACACTGGCAGCAATTCAAAAAAGAGATAGTAGCAGCTATATGGAGTGCAGGAATATACCATACTTGGAAAGCTAGGAACTGAAAATTGTTTAGGGGACACACTATTAATATAGAAATGATAGTAGTACAGATTAAGAAGGAGTTTATAGATAGAATAGAACAAATTAGGATATCCAAGAAAGTACACTGCTGTAGGAGATTGATTCAGAAAATTCTTTTATAGCTAGCTATGTTGGAGGCCTACATTACATAGTACCCTTCATGGAAGGTGGCTATTAGATTTAGGCAGGGGCGGATCTATGTACACAGTTCGGGGTGGTACGCCACCCGCAAGTTTCGGCGAAACTCTATATATATATATGTAAATTTGTATAAGAAATATGATATATATTTAAAGTTCCACCCATAGAACAAAAGTGGCAAAGGTCTACCTTTTCCTTCAGCAGGGCAAGAGTTCGAATCCAAGCGGGAGCAAATAATTGCTCGGCTTGCATTCAGTTGCAATTTAAGGAGATTAGGTACACTACACAACACACACTTCTATATTTTAAATGTTTGACTTTTTTGTTTGTTTGTTTAAGTATAAACAAATAAGATAAAATATTAATAAAAGTATTCTTTATCGAATATTCTCTTATAATTAATACTCCTAATAGAAAGTTAAAATCCTTTTTAGGATCTTTCCCAAATCCCAATTTCCAAAACTCTCCGGTAAAACAAAGCCTCAATTCCCAGAGTCCCTTACGCCACTTTCCTCAATCCCTTTCTCGTTGCTTCATGCCACTGCTTCTGCTTCTCTGTTAGCTTTTATTCTGCTTTACCTCTGCCGCTCTGCGGATGCTTCACATCTTCATTGCTCACTAGTCATTGTCACACCTCCTTTTTCCAGAGGGGATTAGGGGTAGGGAAATTTTTTCAATTTAAGTGACATTATTCGAAATGAGATTATTTATTTATTCAGAGTCGCCACTTGGAATAATTTATGGTGTCCCAAGTCACCGATTTATTTTAAAATCCCAAATTGAGAAAAATTGACTCTTATTTATGGTCTGCGAACACAGAAGACCGGGTAAGGAATTCTGTTAACCTGGGAGAAGGTGTGAGGCACTCCCAGATTTTGTGGTTTTAGCACGGTCGCTCAACTATTAATAATTGACCTAGTTATCTGATTTAATACATGTTTTAAACCTATATGTGCATTTTTATTCCTTTTAACCGCTTTTAATTATTTATGGAACTTATTTGAACAAATCGCGATGTCACAAACTCATTTATTTTTGTACATATTGCGAATCGCGTCAAGTGAAATGCACCCGCGATTTACACCATGTTTATTTTATATTATTCGAAGTTGAAGTCAAGTCGCGTGAAACGTGCACTTGAGTTGGGGTTTGCGTATCATGACCATGCCACGAGAACCGTACCCATGGCCACGATAATTTATTAATCGCGCCTAAAGCAAGCTACGAAGTTTATGAATTATTTGTCTTAAAAGTAATTTGAGATTTGTAAACCCATAAGAGTATGTCGTTGTAGAAAAGCATGAAAATAGATTAAATTAATTATTCAAGAACTACAAAAAGGGGTCATTGTATGAGATTAATGGGCCTAGCAGATTTCAAGTTTTGGCCCAAATATTGGATCTTCACCAGTGACATAATTCTAGTTAAACTTGTTTAACAACTTAACTCTATACTTTAGACAATTGACAGCTTAATTTAAAATAAAGATGAAACTACTAAAGCTCATTTATTAACACATGAAGGACTAAATAACCAAATAGAGATATAACATTGATTGAGCTTCCATTTCAATAAGATTTTTTTTTATGAACAATCACAACTCACTTATCAATTAGCAAATTTCATTAAATCATTCATGGATGAACCCTTTTTTAAGACAACATGTTAATGAACTAAAATAAATATACAAAGAGGAAGCTCAAATATTGGCATGTTTAATAGAGAATAATTTCATTCATTCAAGATATAAATGAACATCAAAGAACACCAAAAGAAAAAGAAGCAACTCATATTATTAATCAAAACAAGATAAGAAGTGGACCTCAAAAGTTGAATCTGAAACTTTACAGTTTTACAGCTTTGAATCTTAAACTCATTTAGACCGCACGCAAGACCTCAAACGGAGCATCGAAACTCGCCGACGACCTCAACTAAAAACCTCACTGTTTTGACTGGTAGTTTATGGTATTAAAAGTGTTGTTCTATTGAGGTTTAAAGGTTATTTTTGGGTGGTGAAGCTGCTGGTTTTTTCGAAAGAAAGGCGAAGAAAGAATGACACGAGTAGAAATTTTCTTATCCTAGAAGAAGAAAATATATTTCTCTCAATTTCGTCCTCCCTATTTTTTTCTCTCACCCCCTCTTTTTCCTCACATTTCTCTTCTATTTATAGAGAGAAAAAAATCAGAATTTTCAGATTTATTTATTTTTATTATTATTATTTTTATTTTTAATTAAAAAGAATTTTCACTTCTCATTTTTTATTTTTTTTTAAAAAATAATTCTCCACTTTCCTTTACTTTTATTTTTTAATTTCTTACTTTTTTTACTTTTAATATATTTAAAATCCCACTTTTTTTACTTTTTCTTTTTTATTTCTCACTTATTTTACTTTCTTTTTTTAAAATGTTCACTTACTTTTACTTTTATTAAAAAAAATCAGATACGCTTACTTTTATTTTTTAATTTCAACTTTCTTTTACTTTTCATTTTTAAATTTACACATTCTTTTACTTTTATTTTTTTAATTTTCCACTTTTTTTTTATTAAATAATTTCTACCTACTTTTACTTTTACTTTTTAATTTTATATTTCTACTTTTACTATTTTTTTAATTCCCATCCGCAATTTTTTTAAAATAAAATAATAATAATTATTTTTTATTTATTTTCGATTTTTAATTTATTTTATTTAAAAATAAAGATAAATATAATAATAAAAATAATACTAATAGTAATAATTGACCTTTTAAATTATTATTAATTATTACCCTATATGTGTGTGTGTGTGTGTGTGTGTGTGTGTGTGTGTGTAACAAAGCTAAAATATATATTAAATTTCTGAAAATATTTACATAATAGAAGGTGATAAAAATTCAAATATAGTAAAAAATTAGGTGCTCATAGTCATTGCTCTATGCCCACCATTGTAAAGTTTTCTCACCTCCTCTTGTTTATTTCTTAACCCTTTGTGGCTATTTTTTTTCCATCAAATATATGTTCTTGCTCTGTTTTTGTTTTGTATTTAGTTAAATTTTAGTGTTCTTGCTAAACTTTATTGTCACTATTTTGATTTTTTTGTTATGTATTTCTATGGTTGTGCTTGAAAATCAAATGCCTCTTAAATGGTTTCACTGTAGAATTTAGTATCGTGGCAAAAAGAGAAAGAACATCCCAAATAATTTTGATCAAGGAAAATTCAAAATTAACTCTATTTTAACAACAACAAAAATATTAGGGAAGATTGAGTTATTTAAAATAACTAAACTTATTGATGGTATGAACTAGTAGAAATTGTTCTATATTTTATAGTGAGCTACAGAGAAAGCTTTCTCACTGGAATTAACTTTTATTTTATAGGAATTGAATTGAGATGCATAAATTTATCACGAGGTTGGAACATTCTGAACCAAGTCCTAGTTGTCAATCCTTAATCCAAGCGAATGCCAATCTTTCCTATCTTATAAACAAACTCAATTTGGTGTCACTTAAAGGCGATCCAGGAGAAAGAATACCTATTGCTGACTATAACCCTAGAATACGAGATGAAGTAAGGAAACATTACATTCAACAAGGTCCTTGTCAACTTTCCAAGCATCAATTTCCCAAAACTCAAATAGGAGGAAGAATGCGTCAATTTCTTCCAAGTTGGTTCAATGGTCAATTTTCTAAATGGTTGGAGTATAGTGTGAAGAAAGATGTGGCATTTTACTTATGTTGTTATTTGTTCAAAAATGAATTTATTCATGGAAGTGCGGGTGAATTTTATACAAAAAATAATTTTAGGACTTGGAATAAGGGTCTTGAAAGATTGCGTTTACATGTTGGTGATGTTAATAGTATCCATGATAAATGTTTCAAGAAGATGCTAGATTTATCAAATCATCATCAATCAATTCAAGTTGTTTTTTATAAGCATTCTGAGAAGTTGAAAAGTGAGTATCGAATGCGTTTAGAATATCAATTGATATGGCAAGACTTCTATTGTTGTATGGATCGTCTTTTAGGGGTCATGACGAAAGTAAATCTTCAACAAATCAAGGCCTCTTTCTAAGTAATGATGTCATTATTGATCGTTTTCAAAATATGAAAGCCTGTCGAGGACAATTGTAAATAGATTGTGTATGATATTAAAAATATTATTGGAAGTTTTATACTTTGCGTCAATTAGTTATAGTTATTATA
This sequence comes from Nicotiana otophora, assembly GCA_000715115.1. Lineage (NCBI taxonomy): Eukaryota > Viridiplantae > Streptophyta > Magnoliopsida > Solanales > Solanaceae > Nicotiana > Nicotiana otophora. The sequence goes on from AWOL01S0145485.1 coordinate 8,338, forward strand.
TTTCCTTTCGTTTGATCTATTGTCTATATAAATAAAAAAGATGAATAATCCGAACCGACGCCCGAGTTGATCAAATCGATTAGTTGGCACCCATAACCTCTAAATCTTAGATTCGTCTCTGGATTTAGGTGCTCTTTAGGTGCAATGGAGTTTGTTGTTAATGGTAATATTTACATTGTTACCAAAAAAAAAAAAAATTAGGTTGCACTTTTCACCATGCAACAACCATCAGTCAAATGTATCGAGGTACCTCGATATGGAACTTGTACAATTCAGATAGACTATATTTCCGGAAAGGCAAAGGGTAAGTGTATTCGAACAAGTTCTCAACGACGGTTCTTATTGGAGTCAAATTCGAGTGTCTTTATCATAACAAATAAGAATCGTCAATCTCATGCAAAAAATTTGCATGTCCTTTCAACTTTATCTTATGCCGTTGGAATTCCATGTTTTCACGAATAACATTCTGTAACCCAAACCCATCGTAAGTTGATCATCTTATCTTTTCTGAAGGGAATTTGGGGTATTTTCATAAGGTCAAGATGAATTCTTTGCTGTTTAAAGAAAGAAATAAACATATTCATAATTAATTAGTTTGTCTTTTTTTTTTTTTTGCGGGAGTGTGAGAATTCTAATTGCAGTTTCATGAACTAGCATTTATTAAGAGTATAAAAAAGTGCAACTTTTCTCTATTCCTAAACGGCTAAACGTACTTGGTAAGTTTTTTATTAAAAAGAAAAAAAAAGATTAAACGAAAATACAAAAGCAGAGTGTTTACCTAATTGTAGTCAGTTTTCTTATTTTTAATTTATAACTATGTGTTTCATAGCTTGACAAAAAGATAATGGTCATTCAGTCAACTTTTGAAGAGATGACAAAGGGAAGTCTAGTAAATTATCTAGATCACTTCAATAGAAATTTTGAGTTCCTAAATACTGATGATGTGAATTCCATGATGTTAGCATCCTAAAGTCATTCTAGTGATATCTATATGGAATCTAATGCAAAATTATTTTAGCCACAACCTTCAACTTCATTTTATGGTGTTTAAATTCCAAATGTTGAAGAATAGGATTCCATAACACATGTTTTTATCAAACATCAGAATAAGATTCATACCAATGCCAGCTTCAAATAAATGCCAATCTTGTTAAAGAAGGATTAAAGAAACTATTTCCTGAACTAAAAACAAGAGAAAGTTCTTTCTTAATTATAATAAGTAGCCTTTACTTCATGTTGTGCATGATAGATGACCGTTCCATCCGGTTAGCTTTCTGATGTGGGGTTATTTCAGAACTCTCACTAATCTTTTGTGCAAGCTTTCACTATTAAAAGTGCCCTTGTCTTTATTTGATAAGCTTAAGCAATAAAAGTAGCCTTGTCTTAATTTGGAATTCAATCCTCAGAACTCATATACTGGTAGATATATAACTTTGATCATGCCAAGCCTTTCATTATGCTTTATCACAATTATTTTTCTACTTGGAAAGGTCCAAGGCAGACTTCTAAGGATAAATTCTTCCAACCAATTGATCTCAGATGGAATTGATGATCGACTTAACAATCAAGAATATGGACAACACTTGCTTTCTTCAGGCAAAATATGTCAGCAGTTGTATGGTGTTTTTCCATGTGCAAACAGCATAGGAGGTTACATTTTCTTGATAGTAGTATACCAGTACTTACTGATTACAGGAGAAAGACTGGTCTCAAGAGGAAGCAAGGCACTCTTCAATATTCTTCGCACTGGCATTTTTGGTGCCACTATTTTTCAAATCTTGAAGACTTTTCCCAGGATTGTCATGGTCATTGGTAACTTTCAACCTTTCTGTCTCCCTTTAATTTAACTGCTTTAAGATATTAACAAACCTGGAGTTTGAATTTTGGTTCAGTTGTCTAGTTTCATAGGTCCTATAGTACCAAGTTTAGCACAAAGTTTAGCTTGCTTTCTCAATTTGCATGCAATAGATGAATAGAGATCATTTACAATACACTTATTATTTTTGAATATCTTATTTCCTATCAGAATAAACATAGATCCAATCAGCTACTTAAGACACATAGTTGGAGAATCGTTTACATGGAAATGGAAATAGAAAGCAACATACCTGAACAAAATGGACTGATCCAAATGGTACTTTCTTTTTGTAGCATCTGGAGTTTCAGCAAGTAAAGAGAAAGCTCAGAATCAAATATCTTCAGGAATTAGCACTACAGTTGGAGCCACAGTCTTCAATCTTACTTTAATGTGGGGAATATGTGTGATATTTGGCACTAAAGACATGACAGAAAAATCAGCTGCAGAATCTTCTTCACCTTTCAAAAGTTTCAAGGGCCTTAGTGGTATTTCTTTCGTGAATTTAAGTTACTGAATTCGTATGTGAAAATTTTTTATTGGAGTCTATGCTGAAATTTATACTCTACAGAAACTGGGGTTACAATTGACCCAAAAACAAGTAAAACAGCTGGAATCATGCTCCTTTCCTTGATCCCATTTGCACTAGTTCAGCCAGTCACTGCTTTCAACTCATTCTTTGCAAGGCGTATTCTAATTTTCATCACGCTTTTGGTATCAGTCATGCTTTTGCTGTCATACTTTCTTTATCAGGTAATCAAAATTTTCTGCTAATTGGTACTAATATTCTATCATCTGTTGATACTTACATTAATTACATAGAATATAAAAACACATTGTAAAACTTTGAAAACAATGGCATCCTTTTGAGAAAAAACGTTTCATATGCAGAGTTGGATACTGGATTTAGAGTTAGTAGGTTTAGATCGGAAGTTATGTCATTATGTACACTAGTTTATTTTTTTCACCGGACACTACATATATGGTTCGAGTTGGAGATTAGGTCACACCTATTGCAAAATGCTGAATCCACCTTTGTTCACATGTCGTATTGAACGAATTTCATACTCATGCATATATCCTAGTTGAAGGCCTGATCAGGATTCTTGTATCACTCTTAATTTGTGTTTTTTCCCCAGATTTTTGATCCTTGGATGCAAGAAAGAAGTTTAGAATATTCCAAATATGAGAATTTGCTAGCAGGATTTCTGCATCATGTACAGAGGCATGCAAGAGGGAAGCTCATTAATGAAGAAGGGCAACCTGATATTGATGTCATCAAAAGGTAATGATAGATCCTTGAAAGAAAAAAAAACAATTAAAGATGTCTGTTGCGTCCAAACGTACACGCAAGTATACGCGGTCGTCAAGTAATAAAGTGACTAAAAGTC
>AWOL01S0145494.1:0-15635 GCA_000715115.1 Nicotiana otophora
GGACATAACATCATCAAATGCAAAATAAAGGACAATGTAAAAGTCTTCCTTCCTCGCAATAGTCCCTAGTTACAATTATAATAATTGTACAAAAATATACTCATATATTTGCAAACTACAACCTATGATATTTCCAAAAGTATATATTTACCATGTTAATTAAAGCTACTTATATCCTTTATGCTAGTTTCAACTAACTTCACCATATGGATGGGAGCATTATTTCTCCATTGTAAAGCATTGAAATATTGAGCCCCCAAAGGAAAAACTCCTTTGTTCTATTGAAGAAATCAATGCCTTCTTCTCTTTGAACTTGCAAATTACTCTTAGGAATTCTGAGCAAATTGAGATAAGTTCCTAAGTCATGTACACAAGTAGGGTTTTGCATGTTGAAGAAATCTAGCAAGATTTCAACTCCAACATGAGCATAACAAGAACAACTCCAAGGAACCTCATATTTCCCACCCAATAAAACCCTAAAATTCTCATTCAAAAAAACCCCAGGAAGTTTTGTGATGGGATCATTCACATTCACTATTCTCAATACTTTTATACCTAGCTCTTCACATCTCTCTTTGAAGCCAAGATTTCCAACCCTAGGACCTCCAAAGGAAAAAACTGTGACCGGTATGCTGTTATTTATTTCTGATACTGTCATTGAGGATTCGTATAGTTGATTCTGACTTACTTGGGATTCAGGCACAATTGTCGTATTCAATCCCAACTCCGCGATATCATAAGCTAATAAAAGGGCTAATGCACTTCCCATACTATGTCCTGCAATTGTTATGCTCATTTCTTCGCCTTTATACATATTTATTACTCTCCCTATCTCAGAAAGTAATTGTTCACGACAACTTCCAAGACCAAACTTTTCATCCTCGTTCGAGGTGTACAAACTCAAAAATCCAGCTTCAACCTTAACTTCAGGCCTGAGATTATTCGGATCAAGATGGGCAGGAGTTAATGTGCTCATCAAATTCGCTATCCATTCAGGATTAGTGACAGTTCCACGGAACGTGATGAGCACATCTCTCCTGCCCAGTCTCGTAGATTCTACATTATTTGAAACTGCAACATAACCAATCCATTTTCCACTAGACGAGCAATTTTGACCAATTGACAAAACATTGATATTTGTAGTAGCATAAATGTACTTTGTTACATTATAGCCTGAGTTTCCCAAGCCAACTTCATTCAACATACTATTTTTTCCATACTTGCAATTCAAGTATCTTTTTGAATTTGGATCAAGATCAAAAGCATTGTAACATGCAGCTACAAACTCTCCATACCTAATAATCTCATTTTGTAGAAGATTATCCAATGGATTTACTAAATTTTCCCAATTTTTTGACCCTTGAATTTCTCTCCACATGGAAGCCAATCTATTAGTAGTATTTCTACTAATATTACTATGACAAAATGTTGTAGTCATAGTAGTTGGCATAGTAATATCTTTTCTTGATATTACAAGTGGTTCATGCACAAAAGTAGAAGCCATAATTGGTATCAATTTTGATGATAATGAAGACGATAATTTTGCTGGAAACTCACCTGAAAATGTAGAAAAATTCATATTTGGATATGGCAACTTAAGTATTGTGGAAGCCATGAAAAATAGCAGTGAGTTTCGAATACCGAATGATTAAAAAAAAAATTAGAAAAGCGAGAGAGATAGAGAAAGGAATGGATGGAATTTTGTTTCATGGTTTTTGTGTATATATATTTGATATGGACTGTGATGCCACGGACGGTGTAGATAAAGGGAAGGGGAATAAAGGCGTGTTTGGCTAGGAATTTTGACTGAAAAAATATTCAGAATTATATAGTATGAAAGTGGACGGTTGGCCTCAAGTAGTTAGTAATTTATTTGTTTTATAATTATATAGTGCTGCAAATACTAACAGTTTTGAGCAGGAACATATATATATGTAGTGATAAAATGGTTTGCTCTTTCCTTAGCTCATCACCTGTATGGTTGACTTCAAAGGTTTGGTGCTATTTATATAAAAGATTATTACTAGCATATATATATAAAACATTTCTGACAATAGATTTTGTATAACTTGCCAACTTTCTGACAAATAAGATATTACATATATAATTGTGCTTGTTACGCGCGAGCAGAATGTCAGAGATGCACAATACGTGGGCCTGGTGTTTTACGAACAACTTTCAATTATTCACTTCAAGGAGTTTAGTTGTTACCTAATATTCCGATTTAAATAAAATAGTGTGAGCGCAGCAAAATTAAACTTCCACTCGCCATATAGGTCATTCCTTTTTTCCAAGTCCGTTAGTTATCATTTACGGTGGGTGAATAAACAAATGGAATATTCCATGTGGGTAGATTAATTGATCGAGAAAGTTAGCNCCATGTGGGTAGATTAATTGATCGAAAAAGTTAGCGAGGTTCTACTATGGTGAAGTAAAAGATCTTTGATTTTCATAATATAAATAAAAGAAAGTCAATCAATTCCAAAAAAATTGTTTGTTAGCACAACTGTTTAGACTATACCACAATTATCATTCCTCTTTTTCCCCTACCAAGTCCTTATCATTAAGTATCTTAATATCTATATGCTGATATTTGAAAGGGAAAATTTAAAGAACCTTTTCTAACTAAGAATATCTATAATTTACATGATCCAATTTCATAATCCTGATTTGGACGGTCATGCAGATTAAGTAGCATCTTAAGGAGAGGTTGTTAGATTCTAAAGAAAGTTAAGAGTTTAGCTTATAAAGAGATGAGATCTCATATGAATAAAAGTAGGTTTTATATAATTTGGTGGGTTGCTCTAGTGGTAAGCACCCTTCACTTTCAACCAAGAGGTTGTGAGTTCGAGTCACCCCAAGAGCAAGGTGGGGAGTTCTTGGAGGGAGGTAGCGTCTATCGGAAACAGTCTCTCTACCCCAGGGTAGGGGTAAGGTCTGCGTACACCTACCCTCCGCAGATCCCACTAGTGGGATTATACTAGGTTGTTGTTGTTGTTGTTGTTGTTGTTGTTGCAGTCATATAATAATAGATGTAATGGCTTAACTGGAATAACAGTATATATTCTGTTTTGGCAAATCTAATATCAAATTTAGGAATAATAGGGAAGGTAAGATATATATACATTTGAGCTAAAAAGTATATATTTGGATGAGTTCAAGTTATATACATCGTCAGTATAATAAGTCACTTAAAGGATATCTATAGATAAGTCTCTTTAATATATGTAATTTGTATTCTTGAAAATAAGACTACAACAGATAAAGATGATCTGGTGATATAAAAAATTCTTACGCCGATAGTGTATAAAATTTGAAATGTATAAATTCATACAAAGACATGCATGCAAGGTAGTTATATATAGACAACATCTGAGATTTCTCACCTGAATAGATTAGAGAAATATATATTTTAATTATTTCATATATATATAGAGAGAGAAATATTTATTTTATTTTTTTGTATATATATGTATTATATACAGAAAATATACATATTTTATACATTTTTCGGCTAGCGAATGCAAGTAGTTTTAGTCGACCTGCCAGTTTTGTATTTAATTGCCAATAGATTAATTGGTTATTAAACTAAACTCACAATAGCGACCCAAAACAAAAAATTAGCATATATTGTCAAATTTTGTAAAGGGTTCAAATAGAAAAACAGATTCTTCTTTCTTTAGCGTGTAATTTTGTAAATGTACTAACTAATTTTGGAGTGAGAACAAGAACATTGTTTAGTTCACATAACTTTAAAGAAATATATTTCTACTATTAGAAGTTTTAATTAGCTTTTAGTACAACTCTTTGTAACTATTATTTCTATTGGATGAGCTTTAATTAAGGGGATGAGGACCACATAAAATTTGATAAATATAATTGATAATTGCTCGTTGTGTGTTAAAATAACTTGAGTTTACCAATAAATAAGAACCCTAAAGTGGAAATGATTAGAACTTTTTTCGATAAGGGAGCTTTGTTAGTGTTTACTTCAATAAGAACTTAAACTATTACTATTTGAAAAAAAAAACGAATTAGTTTGTGTCTCTATTTAGAGAAGGCGTAATGGCTTCCTGGCCATTTAAATTTGTAGAGCTTTTAAAAGTCGATACATGAACTTTAAATTTTCTCATTTGTACACTCGGACTCATTATTCTCTTAACTAATAAACGCATCTGACCATTGGGCATACGCGCGTGTATACACATACATAGACGGGTCCATCCAATCAGCAAATGACCAATGGATTTGTTGCACGTCAAGGGCGCGAAAACAAAACCCACCTAATCGGGGTCCCCCCTCTTTTATTCCATAGACCGACCAAAAGATACTCATTTCCCTTGTTAAACCTAGGTTAGTAATGGCCTGAAAATCAGTCACCCTCTTTCAAAATCGATCATAATCACTCACCCATTATTTTATTTTTATTTATTATCAGTTAATCTCGTTCTGATCGAGTTTCGTTTGGTTTGTGCTTTCGATTCCAGTGACGTTATAGGATCTGAAAGTTATTTTGCCTCTTTTGATGTTGTTTTCTCTTGTCATATATTTTATTATGAATTAATGTATGATAGTCAGCTATATTTCAACTGCANATTGTAACTATTATTTCTATTGGATGAGCTTTAATTAAGGGAATAGTTTGCTCTAAAGAACTTAAACTATTACTATTTGAAAAAAAAAAACGAATTAGTTTCTGTCTCTATTTAGAGAAGGCGTAATGGCTTCCAGGCCATTTAAATTTGTAGGGCTTTTAAAAGCCGATACATGAACTTTAAATTTTCTCATTTGTACACTCGAACTCATTATTCCCTTAACTAATAAACGCATCTGACTATTGGGCATACACGCGTGTATTACACATACATAGACGTGTCCATCCAATCAGCAAATGACCAATGGATTTGTTGCACGTCAAGGGCGCGAAAACAAAACCCACCTAATCGGGGTCCCCCCTCTTTTGTTCCATAGACCGACCAAAAGACACTCATTTCCCTTGTTAAACCTAGGTTAGTAATGGCCTGAAAATCAGTCACCCCCTTTCAAAATCGATCATAATCACTCACCCATTATTTTATTTTTATTTATTATCAGTTAATCTCGTTCTGATCGAGTTTCGTTTGGTTTGTGCTTTCGATTCCAGTGACGTTATAGGATCTGAAGGTTATTTTGCCTCTTTTGATGTCGTTTTCTCTTGTCATATATTTTATTATGAATTAATGTATGATAGTCAGCTATATTTCAACTGCATGCACAAATTATTTATTATTTGAGATTTTAAATTAGGGTTTCTGGGAAAAAAAGCCGAATCTTAACTTTACTTTAGGGATTTTGTCTCTTTTGATGTCGTTTTCTCTTTTGTCATCTAATTTCTTATGAAATAATGTGTGATAGTCAAAGTTATTTTTTGTGTGCATGCACAATATGTCAGTTGTTATTTGGGATTTTAAATTAAGATTTTTGGGGAAACCAGTTGAATCTTAACTTTACTTTAGGAATTTTATTTTTTCAATGACCGATCTGGCATTTAGGGTTAAAATATTAACGCTTTTTTGCATATCAAAATATTCTTGTCTCCCACTATGATAAAGTTATGGCTTTTTAGGGTTAAAGTGTATCTGACTTGGGCTTTTTTTTTTATAGGTTTCATTGGGTGTATATGTGAAATTACAGTTTCATCATCTAGGGTGGTTAGTGGCCGACCCATTTATGAGGTATGTAAATGGGAAAATTTGACTAGTTATTCTTCAGGCTAACGTTAATGAATTGTATATAATTCGTTTTAATGAGTGGGCTAAGGATATGGGGTACGTAACAGTAGATAAATATGCATGTAAAATTAACAAAAAAAAAAGAGAATTTTGATTTCTGAAATATGATGATGATGTGTTAGCTTTGTGTAAAGAGTTTAAGGATGAAGATTTTATTGATGTGTATCTATGTCACACAATTAATACACAATGTATTGATTTGGACCTAGATAAAATGTCGAGTAGTGGTGGTATAAATATGAACCCCACTGATGTTCAACCATGTGGCTTTAATGAAATGCCACATGGGCAAACAAGTGATGTTAATGCTAGGGCAACACACTCACCTAACAATGATATAAATAGGGGTGATAACACTCATGGGAAGGGTAAAGAGAGGGCCGCTGATATAAAAGAGGATATAGAAGAGGACACAGAAGAGTCTAGTGAAGATGAAGGTGAGTTCTACAACTTTCATTTAGCAACTGATTCTGAGGGTGATGTTGATAGTGTTGAGGGCGATAAGGGAAGTTCTGAGAGTGAGGATAGTGATTATGAGGCTATTTCTGATGATGATGATGATACAGATGAGTCATTATATGGTGCTGATGAGGATATTCTTGGAGAGACAAGTGATCTAGAAGCTGATATAAAGTGAATGAAAAGAGTAGTAAATTAAGATCTAGTGAGGTTAATACTGATGAGATACCTAGTAGACCTGTAGGTATAGACCCTGGTTTTGAAGACATGTATAAGGATAGGTGTAAGGCCCCATAAAAGTTTTTTTAAAAATTCGGATTTCGTGATGCCGAAGTAGGCATAGAGGTTAATAGTAGTAGAAATTCTTCGAGGCGAGCTTGCGAACTGCAGTTCAGACTTTTTGGATTGAACAGTGCCTGGGGAGTTGAAGGAAAATATTGGGCAGAAGTAGGCATTTCTGCGGCCGCAGAACCACTCTGCGGACCGCAGAATAGTCGCAGAGTGAGGCAGTTTTCTGGAGCATTTTTTATGTCAATTTCACGGCAAATTATGCGACCGCATAACCGTTTCGCGAGTCGTACTTTGGTCGCATAGTCATCCTTAGACTTTTGCGGAGGGAGGTTCTACAGTGTATTATGCGATCGCAGAACAGGTCTGCGGGCCGCATAACGGCCGGAGAGTGAAGCAGGCCAGCCCAGTTCCCAGAGCCACCTTTCAAGGTCATTTCGTGGACACATATGCGACCGCAAAACCTCTTCCGGAGCTTCATTTTGGGAGTTTTTAAACCCGATCCTATTTCATTAAAATACATCCCATAGACCATTTTGAGTTTATTTCTGATATCTTTCGAATGAGAGAGAGAGTCCTAGAGGGAGAAAGTGATATTCATCAAAATAATTCTCTTCAATTCTTGCTTAAACTTTTGAAGATTATCAAGAGAAGTACCCTAGGTCTTCATCCTAAGAGGTACGATTCTACCACCAAGCTCTTAATTTTGAAATATAACTAGAATGGACAATTAGTAAGGTAGTTCATGGGGATGGGAGTGCTTACCTTGCATGCATGTATTCCTAAGGTACGTGGGGAGGCTGTGAGTTAAAGATAGAAAAGAATGGGGTGTGAGATGGTGAAGTCTTTCATGAAAGGGCCATGGAACCTTAATACACACATAATGTTTGATAAAATTCTCAAGTGAGCAACAATCATGATCGTTTTCCTAATTTTTGATTCAATTTTACTATATTGCTAAAATAGATTGAAGTTGCTAATATTCCAGAACATCTTAGAGTTTTTAGAAGCTAAATTTAGGTATGTTGGCTAAATCCCCTCTTCTTAGAATTGAATCCCATGGTATTCATGAAATCGATGCAAGTCCAAAATTGAACGTCCTAGAAATTGCTATCCCGAATGTGCTTGTTTTCAAAATATATGTGTAATATATATTCCCATGCTTTCATCACGTTATCTCGTCATCTGAGGAAATATTCAAAACTTAGAATATTTGCCAAAAATGCCTAGACTTCAAATCAAATTCGATTAAAGACTGTTATGCCAAATTGTGTGAAAAGCCTCTATGTGCCTTAGATTTTAAATTGCTCACATGTGAAATCAAAAGTTTTGAATGAAAAATCGTTTTGTTATTGATGATAATAATAATGTTGGAATGTGGAAAAGAACTTGAATCATGAAATACGGCCAAGCGCCAAGAATAACTTTATAATTGGGTTCACTCGTGCCATTGTATTGAAAAGATAAAAAAGAAATATGAAGTAAGATGACTGATTGAAAATGGGTGATGTCTCGAATGAGATGGCTTAGCCGATTGGGCCGAGATCGGACTCCGTGTAAGAACACGGTGGTATTTTGAATGAAATTGTGAATATAGTTGATGTCTCAGATGAGATGGCCTAGCCGATCGGGCCGAGATCGGACTCCGTGTAAGAACACAGTGGTATTGTGGATTGTGGCATATTTGGCACTAAAAACCACCCAACCTAATAACGTGGAAATCGACTTGAAAATCTATGTGATCCTTAACTTGATGTTTTAGTGTTATTTAAAGCCCATATTGCATTCTTGACTGTTTCCCCCCTGTATTATTGATCATTCTACTGAGATAATGTTTTAGTTTTACATACTAGTACTATTCGACATTACTAACGTCCCTTTTGATGGTGGCTCTGCATCTTTAAATGGATGCAGGTGGTTCCATAGCAGACAATGTTGATCACAGATAGTGCTGCATCCCCTTCTCAGCGGACTCGGTGAGCCCCATTTTATTCCGGGATCATGTATTGTACCTTTTGTTTATATTGTGGTCATTTTTTGAGGTATAGTCGGGACCTTATTACCGGCACCATCTTTACTCTCTGTTGTATCTTAAGAGGTTTCATAGACACTATGTGGGTTGTATATGGGTATTAGAAAGGTCAACTGATCATGTTGTGTTTTGGACTCTTGTTCCACTCAGCCATAAGGATGTATGTATTTTGAAACTTAACAATGATGTAACAAAATGAAATGACTTAGTAATGTATATATATGATCTCTCTACTGTTTAATCAGTGAAAACATGCCTTCTCATGATCATAAGCGAGTCGGGTAGAAAGTGTCTAACAGGCTTGCTCGACCGGGTCCACTCGGTTGAGCGCTGGTCGTGCTCCCCGAGGTTGGGGCATGACAATAGGGGTTCCAAATATGCTGGGAAGTTGATAGGGGATGAGAAATACCTGGACAGTTCAGATCCAGGTAGTGAGGATACAGATGATGAAGAAGATGTGGTACATAACCCTCAACCAAGAAGATACAACAGCAGGGTATACTTTGATCCTACTTGCAAGAAATTTTATTTCTAGTTGAAAATAGTTTTTGAAAGTGTTAAACAGTTCAGAATTGCTTTGCAAGATTATGTTGTACAAAGGAGAGTTCAAATTAAGTTGAGGCCTAATGAGCAACATAGGGTTATGGCAATATGTGTGAACTTAACAAAATGCAGATGGCATATTTTGGGAAGCTTGGAGGGACACATAGGGAACTTCATTGTCAGGAGCTACTATCCTGTTCATAAGTATTTCAGAACAACCAGAAACAAGATGACTAATACATCATGGGTAGCTAAATATTTCAAGGACAAGATTATCAACCAACCTGACATAAAGCTTAAGAAGCTGCAGGATTTTATTAGGATAAAGTATACCGTGTATGTGGGAAAATCCATATGTGTCAGGGCTAAACATCAGGTCATGGGCAAGTATCTAGGTGATTACAAGCTGGAGTTTGCTATAATATATGATTATGCTGACATGCTGAGGTCTACAAATCCTGACAGTACTATTGTGTTGAAGACTTCAAAGGAGACAATACCTGGTAAAGAGGTATTTGTGGGGATCTACATTTGTCTACATGCTTGCAAAGTAGGTTGGTTGGAAGGATGTAAAAATGTTATTGGCTTTGATGGAACATTTCTGAAGGGGATGTGTAAAGGTCAGCTACTATCACGTATTGGTAAAGATGGTAGCAACCAAATACACCATGTTGCTTGGGCAGTGGTTGAAAAGGAGACAAAGAACACATGGTCATGGTTTTTTAGGTGCCTTATGCATGATTTGCACCTCACAGAATCCCAATGTGAAGGGCTGACCATCATTTCTGATATGCAGAAAGTATATATTTCTTTTTGTTCTTCATGTAATTACTTTATATATGTTTATGATATTCTAACTCTTTTTCTTGTTGCTTAAGGGACTTGTTCAATCTGTGGCTGAGTTGATGCCAAATGTTGAGCACAAAATATGTGCGAGACACATATGGAGCAACTGGAAACAAAAGTAGAAAGGTGAGGAAAGAAGGAAGAAGTTTCGGGCTTGTGCAAGAGCTCCATTTGAAGCATATCTCAAGGCTAAGATAGATGAGTTGTCAGAATTGAGTGATAGTAAGATAATTGAGGATTTACTGAGATACCCCAAATAATCTTGGTGTAGAGCATTCTTTAAAGATTGGAGTAAATGTGATTATGTGGAGAACAACATGTGTGAGACTTTCAACAATTGGATCCTGTCTTCTAGGCACAAGTCTATCATAACCATGTTAGAAGAGATTAGAGTGAAGGTGATGGAGAGGATGACTACCATGAGAGAATTTTCAACAAGGTGAATTTTTGATATATCTCCTATGGCAATGCGGTACATAGAGGAACAATCTCAATATGCATTTAGGCATGAATTTAAATTGAATGGGGACACTGGGTATGAAATAAAACATGGGGTATACAAACATATTGTTGACTTTGTCAATAATACATGCACATGCAGATCATGGCAGCTCAAAGGAATACCATGCTCCCATGCAACATATGCAATATGTTTTAGGAGATTTGAGCCTGCTAACTATGTTGTTCACTGGTACAGGAAAGAAACATACATGAAGTCTTTCAGTTGTTACATACAGCCAGTAACCAACACGGAGATATGGACAACAACTCAGAATCCCAATGTTGAGCCTCATGTAATTACTAAGGTGCCGGGTAGACCTAAGAAAAATAGAAGAAAAGCTCAAGATGAACCTAAAAAGAAGTTTGGTAAGAGATCAAGGAAAGGGACACCAATGACATACTCTCGTTGTAAGACAGTAGGCCATAACAAGAAGGGGTGTCTTATCCTGGTAAATGATTAGATAATGCATTCATTTATTTTCTGTTCATGACTTGTATAACTCTTTTTTTTTTTTGAAAATTTCAGAAAGGACAAGGATCTAGAATTGTTGGTACCAGAAATGCTAATGCTACTCAAGGAACAACTCAACCATCAACTGTTGCAAGTGGTTATGGAACTGCTGGTACCAGAAATACTCAGTCTACTCAGGCTGCTAAAGAACAACTCAACCATCAGCTGATGCAAGTGAATATAAAATTACTGATATCAGAAATACTCAACCATTTCAGGCTGCAAGTGGATCTGGAACTACTGCTACCAGAAATACTCAACCATCAACTGTTGCAAGTCAATCTACTGAATGTTTGTTTTTATAACTTAAGTCTGTTAGTTGCAGAACTTAATTTATAGGTTAACTATAAATGTTTAAGTATGGCTTTTATTCTGGCATAATGTTTGATCTATTTCTTCTACTAGACAACTTTCAATAGCTAATTTTGTCAACCAAGAAAGCTGATCGAACTTGGTTGTTTATATATGTCTGCTTGTTTATGTCAAACATTGCTTTTCATTCCACAAAAATTCATCATACATTTTGTCATTTTCATTGTACATAGGGTTATGAAGAAAATTATAATGATTAGTATTAACTAGACTAAGAAAGAAATTACAATGATTAGTGCTAATACAACAACTGAAGATCTTCATCCTCTTCCTACGTTGTAGTCGATGTCTCTCTAATTCTTGATAACAACCCTGAAATCACTTGTTTGTAGTGATCTGGAAGAGGTGGGTCAAACCACCTAAAATAATTACAAGAATTATTTCGACCATAATTTCAGCACCCATAAAACCTTCTTCCTGGATTTGTCGGCTTCCAAGTGATGCAAAACTTAGCTTCAACTCCACAATGATGAAAATATAGGACTTTACATCATTTTCACGGTCTGAAAAAAGAAAAAAATCAAATAGAGCTTCAGATTTTAGAAAAATGGAGGAATGGAGCTTAGATTCTATATAATGGAGGAATAATGTATTTTACAAGGAATGAATAAGAACTCACTTAAATACAACCCATTTTGGACCGTTGGGCATTGGGAAGAGGACTTTCACGCTCCTGTGCATCGTGTTCCTCACGCAGCAGGATGATTAGAACCAACTGACGCCACATGGACATGGTCAATGAGCAAATGTATTTATTTGTTAAGGAAAAA
This sequence comes from Nicotiana otophora, assembly GCA_000715115.1. Lineage (NCBI taxonomy): Eukaryota > Viridiplantae > Streptophyta > Magnoliopsida > Solanales > Solanaceae > Nicotiana > Nicotiana otophora. Next base: position 12,094 of record AWOL01S0145494.1, read on the forward strand.
ATGAGTTCGAGTGTTCAAATAGAAAAGTTTAAAGTTCATGTATCGGCTTTCAAATGCCCTACAAGTTTAAGTGGCGAGGAAGCCACTCCGCCTTTAGAAAATTTAACATACTTGAGAGAATATGTAGGCTACAAATACTTTGAAATTCTTAAAAGATAAACATGTCCATTTCTTTTAATTTATTTCTTTAAACGTCACGAAATTTATTGGCCCGACTAAAACGTAATCACGTCGTAGAAAATTATGGGGATTTTAGTACTGAACGTTAAAGGAGGACTCCATTTGTTAAAGCTCGAACTAAAACCTATGGCTAAGGAATAAAGAATATTTACAATAGCCAGTGACTCGTACACAATTTTAATTTGATCTATCACACAGATTTCTATTAACAATAAAGGAATCTAATTCATCTCACCACACGTGGTTGTTTAATGATTTTTAATATATTTCAAATTTTGCTTACATATTTAGACGAAAAAGACATCATTTAACTCACTTTTCTTCATTTAAGGGGCCGTTTGGCCATACAAAAAAATTTCACTTTTTTTCAAAAAAAATTACTTTTTTTGGAAATCTGCGTTTGGCCACGAAATTTTTAATTTTCGCTTGAAAATGAATTTTGGAATTATTCAAAAATTTGAAAAATTCCAAAACGTTGTTTTTCAAAATTTTCATGTCCAAACACTCACAAAAATTCAAAAATAACCCAAAATTGTATTCGTGTCCAAACACAACTCTAAATTTCAAATATCATTTTCATTTTAAAAAGAAAATCACTTTTTTCGCCCCCTTAGTTTCCATTCTAAAAGTGTAGAACAGACAATTTAATGTGGATTGCTCAAAAAAAACTTCACAAATAGTGGAGTGTAATGATTAGAAAGTACTAGATTGACACTATTGAACAATACCTTCTTGTTCTTTTGTACCTTTCTTCTTTACTTTGATTTATTCCTGCTTTTTTCCATCAATTGCGGACATGCAGTTGCAAACGTGTCACATTATTTTTGTTTTTTTGAATTTAAGTTATAAACACGACAATATAAATATTTTATACATTATGAGTGAACTTTATCTTGTAATAGCAGTGCTATAGATAACATCTTTGTTACCTTAGCATATTTATACCATCAATGCAGAGAACTTAAACTCTATTTTTCTTGGTGCCAATATACAGTTTTACATTTTTTTTTTATTTTCTCCAATATCCGATATCCATATTGGGACTCGATTAAATTTGGTTTCGTACCGAAAAGTCTTAAAATGAGGGTAAAACGTTCCTAACAAAAATGACGCAATACCGAATATTCGAACCTGAGACCTCTAGTTAATAATGAATGAATACTTACCCGTTACAACTTCATAGGTGGCTTTAGTTGGGAAATTTTGTTCTAGTTTAAATTTTGAATTTGGACGTTTCTGATCTTTTGTGAACTTATGGGACAAATATGAACTTTCCGAGGGACAAATGTACACTTGGCTCTTTTCTTTACTAGAACAGATTTTATGGATCTTTCTTTTTTCATCCTTTTATTATAATCATCATCAAAGGAAGTAAAGAAAAAAAAGTTTAGGTTGACATAAATTGTTGATACGTTTTGACAGTATTAGCCTGTAATTTTCCACTTTCCTTCTTGTTACCGAATGAATGTTGACCTATATATAAATTCATTACGTGATTCCTCCGTGATATCACCAATTTACCTTTTTATCTATCTGGTATTGGCTCGATTAATTCGAACTCGTGTCACATAAGGCTCATTAATGGAAAAAATATTCTTATCAGGATTTTTTTTATACTTAAATTCGGACACAAAATATTTGAATATATTATCAGGTTCTATCTAAATGTGATGAGGATTTATCCTTTTTGATATCAAAATTCTCGACTTTTAGATATAAACGTTATTAGAAACGTCATTTTTCACTTATAAAGTATTAGAAATTCGACCGAATAAGATATGTAAGTAGGAATTTGCATTTTACGTTGATGGATTATAGCTTGAAGAAGATAGTGGCGTATCTTGAGTTATTAATCAAACATACGAGATACGATTATTAATTAATTATGTGTATGGATAAGTGAGACGCAATAGATCAACGACCTCTCTCTTTTGAAATGGAGGTCAATCCCTCTTTCACTAAATAAAAACCCTTAATTAAATCGCTTCAAGTATAAGGTTCGTGATTACCTATCTGACTGTCTCCATGAATCTCGTATGTAGTTGGTGTATTACGTCAACAGTATCTTTTTTCAAAACCCCAAATTCGTAACGAATTTGTCCTTTATACTTTGATAGAAATGATCGAACACTTAAAATAGGTGGAAAATCAGTTCGGAATATTGGCTGAGCATAGACTAGTCTGTTCAGACAATTACAGGCTTGCTAATACTAAAAATGTAACTCAGGACTACATCAGATCAGGAAAGAGTAGCTGATCTAATCAATCTGCTCTTACGAGTGATAACGGCGTTTAAAGCTATGTCAAAATATGCTTATATTAATTTTTGTCTTAATTTCTGCTATGGTCCTACATAAATTTCTTAGGATTCTCACCTGTCCCCAACATTGTTCTTAACAATATATGGTTCCTGGAAACTACTCGTACCCAGAGACGGAGTCAAGATTTCAAACTTATGGGTACGGGATTCAATACTATGTTCTAAATTAACAATTTATACATATTCAATAGATTATTTAAGACAAATACAAGGTTCAAACCAAAACTACTAGGTTCAGCCGAACTCACTCCCGGCACTTTAGCTCCGCCCTTGATTTTACCATCTTTAAAGCCCATGTTGGGGGGTGACAAATATGGACAGAATTTTCTTTCCTTTTCTTTCTTTTCTTCTTTTCAACTGTAATGAGTAGTTGTTAAGCTTTGATTTCAAATGGATGGCAAATCTCCTTATCTAATCCACATGTTTTCAATCTCAAGTCATCAACTTTATGTGTAAACTTAGCCAAGCCAATTAATGAAAAACTATCAAAACGTTTTTAGGTTGCAGCCGTTTTAACTCGGTTTTAACTTTCTTAGGAGCTCTAGTTTGAACAGATGACCAATTTTAATTTCTTTCGGTTTTGTCTTCTTTAAAGAGAGCAGACATATAAATAATTTTAATACAATCAGATCATTTGTATACTAAAAAGTTACAACAAATGGACCCTCCTGTTCATTTTTTTTCCTTCTTTTTTCATTCACTCTTGCAACTACTGTAGTCGCTTTAACAGAAACAAAGTTTCTGACTGGGAGCAAGACTAAAATAAAGAAAAAAAGTTTTATTTTTAAATTAACATCCATAAAATTGCAGTACATCTTGCACGTAAAAGTTAAAACACCCCGTCCATGACCAAGAGTCTAAACAAATACAATAACAACAATTACGCCTCAATTCCAAACAAAATATAGTCTACTATATGAATTTTCGCCTTGGTAAAAAGAGAATGCAATAGCTTCCCCAACGCTTATTATTTCTTGCCAGAATGAGGCAAAAAGATAACCAATTACATCGCCCATCCAATAGTGTTCTTCCAAGATGCTTT
>AWOL01S0145507.1:0-11470 GCA_000715115.1 Nicotiana otophora
AAAATAGTTACGAGTATTATTATTATTATTATTATTATTATTATTATTATTATATTTTAATGGTATGAATCATTAAAATAGTGAAAAATAATTTTTTACTTATCCTACTCAATTCAAAAATAAGTTTTACTAAACATTAAAGCTACTTTTGATATAAGAAGACAACAGTGCTCTAATCAAATATATATGGAACACAAGTGTTAGGAATTCTTTTCCTTTTCTAACCATGTAGGGATAAAAAAAATAATTGAAGCTAAGTGTCACACATATATGCAAATTAAGATTTTTGGTTTGATTATCATGTTGTCATATTGCATATAAGTGTAAACTCAAAGCTAGACATGAATTAGCAAACATATGCTGACATAAGAATTTAAAAGTAAAGCTTACTGGACCAAAAAGAAATTTGACTAACTCTGGTTGAAAGAAGATAAAATTCGATTAAAGCACATAATCTCAGTTGGTTAGAGCATCGTGTTGATAACGTGTTATAAAATAAAAGCAACTTAGTAAAACATGAAGAAGACATATTGTTATAAAATAGAAACAATTTAGTAAAACATGAACAAGAAATGGAGATAGAGAGAAGGAAGAGATTTTCTTCTTCAATTGTGTGTATTTTCCTACTTATTACAAGACCTTTATATAGGCATGAAAAGTGAAGAAAAATATGTCATTGAATATGTTATTAAGCATAAAAATATGTCATTGAATATGTCATTAAGCATTTGAGAAGATCATGGAGGAAGAGTAGACATCCACCCTAATTTGATTTTTCTTATAACAATACATAAATTGTATACAATCAGTATTACATTACAGTGTGAACGTGACTTTTTTCGAGTGTTATTTCTAATGTGTTGATAAGCGGTCACGAAAATATTTTTCAAGTATTTATTACTTTTGATGTCCCAATTTATGTGTTATACTTTAGTTTTTTAATATGTCCCGAAATGATTGACATACTTTTTTACTTGTAAATAATTTAAATTTAAACTTCATACATTACCCTTAATGAGATGATTTATAATATCTTATTTTAGACTACAAGTTTTAAATATATTTTTTAAACTTTATACCGAGTCAAATCATCTCCGAACGGAGGGAGTATCCAATGTTTTCAATATAACTTGATTCAAGGACATATCTATCAAAGTGAATATATTGAGGACCAAACTAAAGCAAACTCAATACATTAAGTACCATTTTGATCATTCTCGCCTGAAGATAATTTAAAAATCAATTTTTAGGTGCAAAGTTTAGATAACATATTTTCAAATTAGAAAAAAAAGAGAAGTATATATAGGATCGGTTTGTTCATAAAAAAATTATCTTTTTTTTAAAAAATATTCAGAAATATGTTTGTCCCTAAAATATTGCAAGTTTTTGAAAAAGTTTCGAAAATGAGTTTTTAAAAAAATAATTTTCAAAATTTTCAAATTTTTTTAGCCCTCTCATAAAACTACAATATTTTCAAGTGAAATACATGTCCAAACATAATTCCAAATTTTTAATATAATGTTTCAGCTTAACTCCAAATACTATCTTTTTTTTCTTTAAAAATTATAATTTTTATGTCCAAAATGCCTATATAGTCTTTTGGGCAAAACCACAGAGAAAGCAAACCTCCATATCACTCTGATTTTTTCTGACATCGACAATTAAATAAACTTCAAAGGGCTTTGTACTTCTTCTCTAAGTCATGGGTTCAGGTCAGAATTTCCTTTTTATATTCAAATTGTAGGAAATATTGGGTCCACCCATAAGGGTGCTCTAAGACCCAATATGATTATTAGTTAACCCTAATATTTCTTATATAAGTACACTTTGTGTGTACACAAAAATAAGACTCTAAACAGTATTTTTCCACGCGCTCTTTCTCTCTCTCAATTCAAACAAGGGTTTAGACTGTGGAATTGGGGGTTGCTCCAACACACCGTGACAATCACCGCCGACCAGTAATTCCAGCCGCGGTTCAATCCGTTTTCGCTTCCGCTTTACGAAGAACAAGTAAGTTTTTGCTTTACGATTTATAAACTAATATAATATGTTTAGATTAACGTGTTCCTTCATTGATATCAGAGCCATAGACTGGTTTTCTGGTCTGAAGAATATATACAATAGTTCTAATTTTCTATGTGAATCGAGAGAACTTCGTGATATATATTTTTTTGTACGTTTGTTGCGCAACTAGGATTGCTAGAACAATTTTACACACTGGTTTGGAATCACGTTTTGAATAAGTTTTTACTATCGTTCTTAACATGGTATTTATTAATTTTTAATAAGATTATTTTTTGAAACCAAAAAGAGGAAAAGCAATTTTTTTTATTAGTCAGAAGCACGTTATCATACCCCAGCAATTCTTTTGACTGATCACAAAAATAAAAAAAATAAAAATTAAAAGGTATTTTAGATCAGCCCGTCGTAGCCTGAATAACGCCACCGCCGCTGGTGTATATCTATTTTTTTCAAACCACTAAAAGTAAGGTTAGAGAGGCTATGGCTTCTCCCTTCTCTGAAAATCGGAAAGTATGAAGCTTGGTGCTTCATGACCATGGCAGTAGAGAGGAAGAGAAATTGGGGTTTCTTTTTCAATGGCGACGGCGACGGCTAAACTTAAGAGAGACGACGAGGAAAGAGACTAGGGTTTCATGTCTTCTAAAATCTGTTATTAAATATCGAAAAAACAAAAATAAAAAAAAAACACTAAGTTTCTCCTTGGCAAGCTGCAACGGTCTGTAAGAGGAAGATGAATCTTCCTAAAACCCTTCCCCTTTAGCACTTATAACTTAAAAAAAAAAATTTAAGGGAAGTAGCCCAGAATGCTGGCAGCACTAATAGATTGGGCTGAAGGCCCAGTTTCATTCAATTAAATTGTTTTATTAATTTGTAAGTCTTAGGCTAAAGGTCCACTTTAAATTGGCCTTAATTGTTTTTTGCTGGCAAATTGAAGTTGGGGCTAAAGGCCTAGTTTTAAAGATTGTTTTGTCATTTTATTTTGGGGTAATGGCCTAAATAAAATTGAAATTTAGTTCTATTATTTCAATAACTAAATTTTAGATTATAAAATTAGTCATATGGACTTAATTTTCAGAATATAAATTTAGTATTTATATTTTTTTGGAAAACTATGATTATTTTATCATCCCAATTGCTAGAAATGTTAATTTGTTTAACATTAAATTTATTTGTTAATTTTTTTAATATGCTTGAAATGTTAATTATTTTAATATTACTTTGGCTAATTAGTTTAGCACATGCTTTGTGTTAATTTATTTAGCATGAAATCAATATTAATTAGTTTAATATTAACAATACTTGTTAATTTATTTAACATGTATAATATGTTAATTAGTTTAACATTAAAGTAAATTTTATGTGAATTTATATAGCATGTATTTAATTAGTTTGACATTAATTTTGTTCGCATGCTAATATAAGTTATTTGTTAACTTATGATCCACATGGGATTATAAAATCATGAAAGATGATTATGTTGTCTTAAACATGATTAAGACACTTAGCTGGATAATTGAATAGATTGATTTTCATAATATTTTAATTCTTGGACGATGATTGGGAACGTAGTGAACTTTCGACTCCATAATTAATATATGTGTTTATTAACTTAATCAATTGATGCTTAGTGTCATAATATGTATGTATGTAGAACATCGTGCCTTGCGTTATTTTTTTTATATGATCCTCATATTATTTTTTTATTTTGTTAAAGAATGATTGCTGCTTCGAAAAACATTATTGCTGAGCTCAACAAAGGGTTGAAACTCAATGGTGACAACTATGAAACTTAGAGCTTGAAAGTCCAGTATGTGCTAGAGGAGCAAGAGGCTCTGGATGCCACTAATAATGTAATGAATGAGCCTGAGGAAGGCAACACTGCTCAGCATAGGCGTGAGCGTGAAGCCTATGACAGTTGGAAGAAAAAGAACTTCATTGCTCGCATTACGTTATTGAGCGCCTTAGATAAAGACACTCTAATGAAGTTTAAGGATCACCAAAGAGCTTTGGATCTTTGGAATGCTTTGAGGAAAAGGTTTGGTACCTGTTCCACTGCAAGGCTGCGATCCTCAACGATCAAATTTGACTCATATAAGAAACACCCACAACATTCAATGAAAACACATCTGAGGCAAATGACAAATATGATCGGGGATTTGAAAGATGTTGGTCATGTGTTGACTGATGAACAACAAATCCAAGTTGTCATACACTCTTTACCTAGTTCTTGGGATCATATAAAAATGCATTTGACCCATAATGAAAGAATCACAACTCTAAAAAATGTCCGGAGACACCTTGAGTTAGAGGAGGAATGACTTGAGGCTGCAAAGCCAATAGCTGAGTTGCACATGGCAACAACCTCCAAAACCAAGATTGATTCAAAGAAAGGAAACTGGGGAAAAAAGAGAGGGACACCTCAAGTCCAGCCTGCTAAAAGAGCAAAGACTGAAAAAGGCAAAAACAGACGTCTCAAATGTGTCAAAGTTGCTAAAGTGAAATGCTATAATTGTGACAAGATGGGTCACTATGCCAGAGATTGCTCTGAGCCTCCTAGAAAGGTATTTCACGATGCTCGAATTAGTGAACTTTGTATTTCTAGTTCTATTTTTCTAATTGAATCTAATCCTTTATGGATTGTAGACTCAGGAGCAACAGACCACATAGCCTGGGAACGCAGTGCCTTTGTTGAATTTCGGCCAGTTTCACGTGGAGCAAAGTGGATATATGTGGGCAACAACAATAAAGTTGTTGTTGAAGGGATCAGTACATGCAAGTTAGTCCTGCGTGGTGGTCGAGACCTAATACTACATGATGTTCTCTTTGCACCAACAATTCATCGGAATGTTATTTCAGTTTCAGTTTTGCTTAATCTAGGATTTGACTTGTTTTGTCATGGCAATTCTATCAAGTTGACTTTTGGTTCAACTTTATTTGGTTTTGGTCATGTGACCGGAGGTTTAATCATTATGGATTTGGATTATGATTCATTTAATAATAATGCTAGTTTTTCTATATTTGTTTCTTCACATAAATATGATAGTGATGCAAACATATGGCATGCTAGACTTGGTCATATTGGCCAACAAAGAATGCAAAGGTTAACAAAATAAGGTTTGCTTTCTAGCATTGAACATGTGGAATTGTCCACTTGTGAAAATTGTCTTGCTGGAAAATCTGCAAGAAAACCTTTTGGTTAAGCGACTAGAGTTGAATATCCTTTGCAATTAGTCCATTCAAACATCTGTGGGCCTATGAATGTTAGGGCTAGGCATGGAGTAAGTTATTTCATCACATTTATTAATGACTTTATACGTTTCAGTTATGTCTATTTAATTTCCCACAAATCAGAAGCAATAAATTACTTCAAACGCTATATGAGCTTAGTGGAAAATCAATTAGACAAGAAGATAAAAGCTCTTCGAAATGACCATGGTCGTGAATACTTATCAACCCAGTTTAATAATTTATGTGATGAAAAGGGAATAGTTCATCAGTTAACTATCCTAAAATACTCCACAACAAAATGGTGTTGCGGAGAGAAGAAATAGAACGCTCCTAAAAATGGTTAGGTCAATGATGGCACAAGCTAACCTCCCAATTAGTTAATGGGGTGATGTGTTGCTTACTGCCACCTTTGTACTTAACCGAGTGCCTACAAAATCAGTTACTACTATTCCATATGAGTTATGGACTGGAAGATAACCCGATCTGAGTATATTAAGACCACGGGGTTGTGCTACATGATTCCTCTCACAAATATGGCAAATTGGGCCCGAGAGGAAAGAAAAGTATCTTTATAAGATACTCTGAAACCTCAAAGGGTTATGTGTTTATAGGTCAGCAAGATAGTGGGAGTGTAACTGAATTTGAATCACGAGATGTCACATTCTTAGAGGATGAGTTTTCTAAGAAGGGAGAGGTAGGTCAAGACCTAACCTTATTTGAGATAATGGATCAAGAAGTACAAGAATCACTTCATTCGAGTGGCAGAATTTTATCAGATGATGAATTAGTTTTCCATCAAAGACCTCCTTCATCATCATATGCGAATGAAAGTGATCCTTCCATATTTAGTGGACGTGACCAAATGGATCTTGTTCCAAGTGGGAGCGAGATGGTCACAGATCTTGTTCCAAGTGGGAGCAGGGTGAATGATCTTGATCCGAGTGGGAGAAACATTGATCCAAATGGGAACAATGATGAATCACAAATAAGACGTGGTTCTCGTAAAAAGATTCTCCGCCGACGATTTGATGATGAAGGCGGTGAACTATTTATGATGCTCCTACAAGAAGAAAACGAGCCTAAAAATATAAAAGAGTCTCTCTCATGCCCTTCTAAGGATAAATGGACAAAAGCAATAAAAGACGAATTGGAGTCTATGAGAGTCAACAAAGTTTGGGAACTAGTTGACCTCCCTAAAGGATGCAAAGCAATTGGGAGCAAATGGTTTCTCAAAATTAAGCTCAAGGTTGATGGCACAGTTGAGAGATATAAGGCTCGACTGGTGGCGAAAGGGTATACACAGCAGAAAGGAATAGACTACGAAGAGACTTTCTCGCCTGTTGTACGATTTACCTCAGTTCGCCTGGTTCTAGCTATTGTTGCAAACTTGGATCTTGAATTACACCAGATGGATGTAAAGACTGCCTTTCTCAATGGAGAACTAGATAAAGAAATCTATATGGAGCAACCTAAGTGTTTCATTGACAAGGGCCACGAACAAAAGGTTTGTAGACTTTTGAAGTCTATTTATGGCCTCAAACAATCCTTAAGGCAGTGGTATATACGCTTTCAAAATGTTCTTGTATCCAGTGGTTTTACCATGATGGATGAAAACCATTGCGTTTATATCAAGAGATCAAGAAACAAGTTTGTAATTTTGACATTGTATGTAGATGACATACTTATAGCTGGAAATTACAAGGACTTTATAACCAAGATAATGTCACGGTTATCATCTCAATTTGAGATTAAAGATATGGGCGAAGCTGCATATATTCTTGGAGTTAAGATTTCAAAAGATCGTCCAAAGAAACTATTGTATCTCTCACAAGAGAATTACATTAGAAAAATTCTTGAACGATTCAATATGCAAAATAGTAGCCCAGTTGAAGCTCCTATAAGTAAAGGTTATACCTTAGGAAGTCAGATGTGTCCTAAGACTTCTGAAGAGACAGAAAGATTGAGCCGAGTTCCTTATAGGAGCGCAGTCGAAAGTCTAATGTATGCTATAGTATGCACTAGACTTGATATCTGTCAAGCAGTTGGCTTGGTAAGTAGATATCACCGATCCAGGTTTAGCACGTTGGCAAGCAGTAAAGAGGATCATGATATATCTGAAGGGAACTGCTGATTATGCCCTTTGTTATCAAGGTGGCAAGGATCTGCGATTAGTTGGATATAGTGATGCTGATCATGGAGGAGATCTAGACGAGAGAAAGTCTACCTCAGGATATGTTTTCTTACTCAATGATGGACATGTCATGGAGCAGTAAGAAACAACCATGTGTATCACTATCTACGATGGAAGCCGAAAGTAGCTCTCGCATCAGCAGCACAAGAAGCTGTTTGGTTGAAAAAGTTCTTGGAGCACTTGTTGGATATCACTGAAAATACTGAACCAATATTAGTCTACTGTGACAGTGAGGCTGCAATATCCTCCACCAAGGACCCAAATTTTCATTGTAAAACCAAATATATAGATATCAAGTATAACTATGCGAGAGACATGGTTAGACGCAAGGTAGCGAATGTGAAGTATGTATCTACAAAAGATATGTTAGCAGATCCATTGACCAAGCCTTTGTCTAGAGATGCATTTGTGAAACACACTAGGTCTCAAGGCTTGCGTAGACTTTGAGATACTTTATTTTGTTATTTGTTTTCTAGTATTCTCAAAACTGATGTTCTCTGACTATCAATAAAGTTGATTTACATACATACATATTTTTAATACTGAATGTTATGTGCATTTTTTATTTTTAGTTATTTTTATTAGTATGTCGGGTAGACAAGAGGTTGGCCTTCTCACACAGGCAACCGCCTCCTTATCTTAGTGACGTGAGGAGATGAGACATGATTTTAAGCAAAATTATTATAAGGGTAATTTGATAGCTATTCGCTTAAAATCAGAATGCCGCTTAAACAATGACATAAGGTCATTAGGGTGAAAAACGTTCACCAAGTCTACTTTGTGAGCTAGATGTGAGTTAAAAATGATATTGTAGATCAAAGAACTCAAATTTAGATACTTATGGCGTCTAAATATCATCTGTACAACATTCTTTATGAGATAAAGACATATGCTCATTGGGAAAAAAGAGAAAATGCTGTAGAACATATTTCATACCATGTATGCTAATGTCGACCAATTGGATTAACATAAGTCCATTCTCAACTTATTGTTGTGTGAGACCCAGAGCCTTTATGATGGCTCAAAACTTTGTACCCTCCGAGACTCTAATCAGATACTTGAGACTTAGTGTGATGTTAGCTATCTCAGTGTGTTTCCAAAAGACCATGCACACATATTCGGTCTAGCGGAGCATATCTAGAAAAGCAGTCAAACTAATGTTAAGGGGATCGTGAGAAGAGTAATATCATTGATGCAATCTCATTTATTTGTATTCATTGGTGCACCAATTATAACTTATGAGTTATGATTGTGAATACAAGAAATAATGATATATGAGATTTTGAGACTATATCAAATGTGATTTATATGATCTAGGGTATTGCATACTTTATGATCTACTTGCAGGTTTGCACTCGACGAGAGGTTATATACTCCTAACAGATGTATAGCACTTAGCTCTCACAGTATGCTGGTCGCACGGTCTACTTCCCTGTATGAATGATTGAGGAGATGAGTTGAGAATATGTTTCTCAGACTAGATGAGCACTCCCATTATGTGTGAGTGGGAGATGTAGAAAATATTGGGTCCACCCATAAGGGGTGCTCTAAGGCCCAATAGGATTATTAGTTAACCCTAATATTCTCTATATAAGTACACTTAGTGTGTACACAAAAATAAGACTCTAAGCAGTATTTTTCCATACGCTCTTTCTCTCTCTCAATCCAAACAAGGGTTTAGACTGTAGAATTGAGGGTTGCTCCAACACACTGTGACAACCACCGCCGACCAGTAATTCCAGCCGCGATTCAATCCGTTTTCGATTCCACTACGAAGAACAAGTAAGTTCTCATTTTACGATTTACAAACTAATCTAATGTGTTTAGATTAATGTGTTCCTTCACAAATAAATCAATTAATTGCTTTATTCATGGAGTTTATTTCCATTATCTTCCCAAATTTTATGCAAAGCTCGATCATAATTTGTATGAATTTTTTTTACTGTACATATACAAAAAAAGACGACAATTTGACGCATGGGTTTTGGTTCTTTACGTACATATTCATTTATTTGTATATTTCTTAGATACTGATATGGAGGATTATGGATTTGAGTATTCGGACGAGGAGCCTGAGGAGCAGGAAGTTGGCATTGAGAATCAGTATTACAATTCAAAATGTTTTTTTTGTTTGTAAAATGTATGTTTGTGGTTGTGTAAATCAATCAGGTATGAAATATTAACATTGATGGCATGAGTTGAGCTTAAGCGGAGAAACATGAGACTTCACATAGCCGACTCCAACTTGTTTGGTACTGAGGTGTTGTTATTATTGTAATCAGCTAGGACATCCCCAAATTAGTTGGGTTTCTCTATATAAATAATTTGATGTTTGATATGCTATTTTGAGACATTGATCAATGGTTTCAGTCTAACTTTTATGTGTAGTTTACAAGCTTATATTCATTCTGTACTTTATCAAATGGGCTAGTGTTGTCCATTGAGCCATTGGCTGGCTATCCGTTAAGAGGCACATCATCAGGAATGGATTCGATCAACGGATTCCCCTCGCCTCTTTTGGGCTGGAAGATAAGATTTATGTAGTCCATAGAAACAACAACAACAACAACAACAACCCAGTATAATCTCACTAGTAGGGTCTGGGGAGGGTAGTGTGTACGCAGACCTTACCCGTACCCTGGGGAAGAGAGACTGTTTCCAAATGACCCTCGACATCCTTCCCTCCAAGAACTCCCCACCTTGCTCTTGGGGTGACTCGAACTCACAACTTCTTGGTTGGAAGTGGAGGGTGCTTATCATCAGAGAAACCTACCTTGTCATAGAAAGAAGGAAAGAAACTATTATGAAGTCTTATTCCTGCTTTCTGAATCTAGAGCTTTTGTTAGTATTTTAAAAGGGGTGGACGTAAGGCGAGTCATTTTACGTATGCATCGGCGAGGCGTAAGCCCCGAGGCACGGGGCGTAAGCCTCATAGGTATTTAATTTTTAATATTTTATAAGATAATACAATTACAGTAAGTATTTATAAACAGGTAAAATTACATAAAAATTAAAAAAATATATAAATATTTGAAAAAAATATATATAAATGTGCTCCATCCTCACAAAAAACTAGTCAAAACAAACTTGAGTCGAAAAGAATAAAGTTTTATACACGAAGGAACAAAAAGGATGACTAACCTGCAATTTGAACTTTGAACTTGCGGCTATGAAGGAGAATGTAGTTCTCTTTGTATTTGTAAAAAAAATTAAATATTTGTTGCTTTTAGGAGATATTAGCATGCTAGCGGACAAGATAAGAAATTGGGAAAGACAATGAATTAGGGCTTCAATCAATAAAAAAGGTCTTGACTTTTAAATTTAATACATTTCATTTCATTTTTAAAACTTTTGAGTAATTACCAAGCTGACTTTTGAGAATTTCGGTATTATATGAAGGACTTATTCAACAAATTTTGTTTTAATTTGAAAAAGTCTATGGGTCTTACGCCTCACTAAAAAAACGCGTTTCAAACGCCCGAGCGTATGCCTCTTGAAACTTTCGCCCCACACCATCGCCTTAGGGCGTTTTTGGTGCGCGTCGCCCCGAAAATGCCTTTTAAAACACTGGTGGTTACATGATTTTGTCATTTTCAGTAGGACATGCATTACAGTGATTATAGTCTTATTCCTGCTTTCTAAATCTAGAGCTTCTTCTCTATTCCCTGATTTTTCAGGTTTGGTTGAGACGGATCCAAAGGGTGCGCTTCAGGTAATTTACATGAGAAGGCAGAATGGGTAATTACATTCTTATGCGTCGGAAATTAATCTAAATGGTGTTACTTAATTTTCTCTTAGAAATTGGTGTTGCTGTTTAACAGAAGGAAAAGTTTATAGACCAATCTAACCTATTGACTGCTTAACAATCATAGCTTTTGAACTGACCTTACCAGTTGGAAGTCAAAACTTGTCGGTTGGGTTGTAAAAAGTTTCTCTACTGCTTTCGTCACCACCCACCCTACTCCTTCCCCCGCAAAAAAAACAAAATTATAATTTTAAATTTCTGTTTTTTCGTTTTTCTGCACCACC
>AWOL01S0145522.1:12255-24431 GCA_000715115.1 Nicotiana otophora
TATATATATATATATATATATATATATATATATATGTACTCCGGGGGAGGAGGTGATTGCTAATTCAGAGTTGAGTTTATAGTTGAGAGGAAGACTGTACCATATATTTATATTTGTTTATTTCGCGTATTTATTCTGCCCTATATCTGTTTTACTTCTTACTGTATTTGCCTTATTGCACCATTAGTCCTCGTCACTACTTCTCCGGGGTTAGGCTAGATACTTACTGGATACACGTTGCTTACGTACTCATACTATACTTGTCGCACATTTTTGTACAAGTACATATATGTCTAGAGGCCATATGAGAGCAGAGGCGTGTATACATGCGGGGACCTAGGTGAACTGCATTCTATTTGTCGACCTGCAACTAGCAGAGTCTCCTTCAGAGTATTTACATTTTTCCTGTCCAATTTGTATTCTGGACAGTTGCTGTATTTTATTTTATATTCCTAGTTAATGCTCATGCACTTGTGGCACCGGTTTTTGGGATGATTATGGGTTATTCTGTATTGTATTTGTTAAAAGTATTATCATATGACCTTTATGGATTTTGGGTCGTGACACTGGGCTTCCAGGAGGTTATGGGCTGTATGCTACGGTTCATGGATACTATGACCCATGCTGGTTTATTTTCAGCAGACCCAACCACATTTCAGGTGGGGGGAGCACAAATCCCTACTACTCAGGTTCCTGGGCGTGTAGCTGCTGTATATCAGACCCCGGGCACACTACCCATGGGCGGAGCCCAACCAGTAGCAGCAGCCGTACCTGAGCCCAGACCAGTTGCGGCCAATGAGCCGCCGAGGCTACTGGACAGATGGACTAGGCTACACCCTCTTATTTTCGGGGGTGAGCGACATGAGGAATCCTATGACTTCATTGATCGGTGCAGGGACAGACTGCACAACATGAGTATATTAGAGTCTCACGGGGTGGATTTCACTACTTTCCAGCTAGATGGCAGGGCCCATAGATGGTGGCAGTCACATATTCTCGGTAAACCAGCAGGTTCTCCTCCCATGACTTGGGATCAGTTTACACGCCTTTTCTTGGATAGGTATATTCCACTCTCCCAGAGGGAAGAGTTGCAGTTTTAGTTTGAGCAGCTCCGACAGGACCAGATGTCAGTGACCGATTATGAGGTGAGGTACTCTGAATTGTCTTGCCATGCACTTATGATACTTCCTACTGAGACAGAGAGGGTACAGAGGTTAGTTATGGGGTTACACATTAGTATTTGAGCCACTATGCCTCGAAAGGTTGAGATGGGGACTTCTTACCAGTTGGTTGTGGTGATAGCTCGGAGGATTGAGGGTTACCGTCAGCGGGACCGAGAGCAGATGTCGTGGGACAAGCAGTTCCATCATTCCGGAGGATTCAGTGGTGCTCCATCTAGGGGAAGAGGTCAGTTTGGGAGAGGTTAGCCAAGCAGGCCTACATATCCAGCATCACTGCCTCCTCGGGGTGCTCCAATTTGACCCTATTTCCGTGTTGTGCCAGAGATTTTCTACAGCCCACCAGCTATCCATGGTTCTTCCAGTGGGTATTCAGNAGCTATTGGACATATGGACTAGGCTACATCCTCCTGTCTTTGGAGGTGAGCGGCATGAGGATCCCCAGGAGTTCATTGATCGGTGCAAGGATATACTGCACAACATGAGGATATTGGAGTCCCATGGGGTGGACTTTGCTACTTTCCAGCTGGAGGGCAAGGCCTAGGTGGCAGTCCTATCTTCTTGGAAGACCAGCAGATTCTCCTCCCATGACACATATTCCCCCCTCTTAGAGGGAAGAGTTGCGGTTTCAGTTTGAGCAGCTCGAACAGGATCAGATGTCAGTGGCCGACTATGCGGCGAGGTTCTCTTAGTTATCTCGCGATGCACTTATGATACTTCCTACTGATGCAGAGAGAGTGAAGAGGTTTGTTGTGGGGTTGCACACTGGTATTCAGGCCACCATGGCCCGAGAGGTCGAGATAGGGACTTCTTATGAGCTTGTTGTGGAGATAGCTTGGAGGATCGAGGGTGTACGTCAGTATAGCCGAGAGCAGGCTACGAGGGATAAGAGGTTTCGATATTCCGGAGAGTTTAGAGGTGCCCCGACCGGGGGTAGAGGTCAGTTCGTGAGGGGTCAGTCCAGCAGGCCCGCATATCCAACACCGCCGCCTCCTCAGGGTGCTCCAGTGCGACCCTATTTCAGCGCCATGCCAGAGAGTTCTTACCACCCACCAGCTATTCAGAGTTCCTCTAGTGGGTATTCAGGCCATCAGGTTGAGACTTCAGGTTAGCATTCCACCGCACCGAGAGGTTGTTTCGAGTGCGGGGATCTCAGTCATGTGCGAAGGTTCTTCCCCAGGCTCTGGAGCAAGGCAGTGCAGCAGGGTCAGCAGCCTATGATTACAGCACCAACAGTCCCACCAGTCGTGCGGCCATTCTAGGGGTGGAGGCCAGTCAGGTGGCGTTCCAACTAGGTTCTATGCTTTTTCATCCAGACCAGATGCAGTGGCCTCAGATGTCGTGATCAAAGGTATTATTTATGTCTGCGGTAGGGATGCTTCAGTACTATTTGATCCAGAGTCCACCTATTCATATGTGTCATCTCTGTTTGATCATTTCCTGGATATTACTCGTGAGTCCTTTGGTACTCCTATTTATGTGTCCACTATAGTGGGCGATTCTGTTGTTGTGGATCGGGTCTACCGGTCCTGCATTATTACATTATGTGTCTATAAGACTAGAGCGAATCTTCTACTGCTTGATATGACCGACTTTGAAGTCATCATGGGCATGGACTGGTTATCTCCATATCACGTCAGCCTTGATTGCCATGCCAAGACTGTTACCTTGGTGATGCCAGATTTGCCTAGGTTGGAGTGGAAGGGTTCGTCTGTCAGCACACCTAGTCGGATCATCTCTTTTATGAAGACTCGACACATGGTCGAGAAGGGTTATTTGGCTAATCTAGCCTATGTTCAGGATACTACTGCAGAGATTCTGATGATTGATTCAATTCCCGTAGTCCAGGAGTTCTCCAATGTGTTTCCTTCCGATCTTCCAGGCATGTCACCAGATCGTGATGTCGATTTCTGCATTGATTTGGCTCCAAGTACCCAGCCTATATCTATCCCACCGTACCGTATGGCTCCGAAAGAGTTGAAGGAGTTGAAGGAATAGCTTGAGGAGTTGCTAGCAAAGGGGTTCGTCAGGCCGAGTGTATCGCCTTGGGATGCACCAGTGTTATTTGTGAAGAAGAAAAATGGGTCTATGCAGATGTGCATTGATTACTTCTAGTTGAACAAAGTTACATTAAGAACAAGTACCCGCTGCCGCGTATTGATGATTTGTTTGACTAGTTGCAGGGTGTTAGGGTGTTCTCTAAGATTGACTTGATATCGGGGTACCATCAGTTGAAGATTCGGGACTCGGATGTTCTGAGGACCACTTTCCGGACTAGTTATGGCCATTATGAGTTTCTGGTGATATCATTCGGCTTGACTAACGCCCCAGTGGCATTTATGGATTGGATGAACAGGGTGTTCAGGACATATATTGATTCATTCATCATTGTCTTCATTGATGACATTTTGATCTACTCGCGCAGCATGGATGAGCACGAGAAGCATTTGATAGTGGTTCTTCAAACCTTGCGGGAATAGAAGCTATATGCTAAGCTCTCCAAGTGTGAGTTTTGGCTAGATTCTGTAGCATTCTTGGGGCACATTGTATCAGGCGAGGGTATTAAGGTGGATCCCAAGAAGATTGCGGCAGTTCAGAGTTGGCCTCGTCCTTCTACGGAGATCAGGAGCTTCTTAGGGTTAGCAGGTTATTATCGCCGATTTGTGGAAGGCTTCTCATCCATTGCAGCACCTTTGACTAAATTGACCCAGAAGGGTGCTCCGTTCCGTTGGTCTGATGATTGTGAGGCGAGGCGAGCTTCCAGAAGCTCAAGACAGCTTTGACTACTACACCACTTCTAGTATTGCCTTCCGGTTTGGGGACGTATACTGTGTATTGCGATGCTTCATGCATTGGTTTGGGTTGTGTATTGATGCAAGAGGGGCGAGTAATTGCATATGCTTCATGTCAGCTGAAGCCCCATGAGAAGAATTATCCTGTACATGATTTGGAGTTGGCCTCTATTTTTCATGATCTTCAGATCTGGAGGCGTTATCTTTATGGAGTGTCCTGTGAGGTTTACACTGACCATCATAACTTGCAGCATTTGCTCAAGCAGAGGGATCTCAATTTGAGGTCAGCACAGATGGCTTGAGTTACTAAAAGATTATGATATTACCATTCTTTACAACCCGGGCAAGGCGAAAGTAGTTGCGGATGCCTTGAGCAGGAAGGCGGATAGTATGGGTAGTTTGGCATTTATTTCAGTAGAGGAGAGGCCATTAGCTTTGGACATTCAGTCCTTGGCTAACAGACTTGTGAGNTACCATCAGTTGAAGATTCGAGACTCAGATGTTCCGAAGACTGCCTTTCATACTAGATATGGCCATTATGAGTTTCTACTAATGTCCTTCGGCTTGACCAATGCCCCAGCGACGTTTATAGATTTGATGAATAGGGTGTTCAGGCCTTATATTGATTCCTTTGTTATTGTCTTCATTGATGACATCTTGATTTACTCACGTAGCATGGAGGAGCACGAGCAGTATTTGAGAGTAGTTCTTCAGACCTTGCGGGAACAGAAGCTATATGCTAAGTTCTCCAAGTGTGAGTTTTGGTTAGATTCTGTGGCATTCGTGGGGCATATGGTATCAGGTGAGGGTATCAAGTTGGATCCCAAGAAGATTGAGGCAGTTCAGAGTTGGCCTCGTCCCACTTCGGCGACTGAGATCAGAAGTTTCTTGGAATTAGCAGGTTATTATCATCGGTTTGTGGAGGGATTTCATCTATTGCAGCACCTTTGACTAGATTGACCCAGAAGGGTGCTCCGTTCCGTTGGTCTGAGGATTGTGAGGCTAGCTTTCAGAAGCTCAAGACAACTTTGACTATAGCACCGGTTCTAGTGTTGCCTTCTGGTTCGGGGATGTATACAGTTTATTGCGACGCTTCACGGGTTGGTTTGGGTTGTGTACTGATGTATGAGGGGAAAGTTATTGCATATGCTTCACGTTAGCTGAAGATTCATGAGAGGAATTAGCCTGTGCACGACCTAGATTTAGCCGCAATTGTTCATGCTCTTAAGATCTGGAGGCATTACCTCTATGGGGTGTCCTGTGAGGTTTACACTGATCATCGCAGCTTGCAACATTTGTTCAAGTAAAGGGATCTCAATTTGAGGCAACATAGATGGCTCGAGTTACTGAAGGATAATGACATCACTATTCTTTATCATCCGGACAGGGCAAATGTGGTCGCGGATGACTTGAGCAGAAAAGCAGAGAGTATGGGTAGCTTGGCATTCATTTCAGCAGAGGAGAGGCCACTAACCTTGGACATTAGGTCCTTGGCTAATAGACTCGTGAGGTTGGATATTTTGGAGCCCAGCCGAGTTCTTGCATGCGTCGTTGCCCAATCTTCACTATTGGAGCAGATCAAGGCTCGACAGTTTGATGATCCGCACTTGTTGGTTCTCAGAGGGACGGTACTACAGGGTGATGCCAAAGAGGTTACTATCAATGAGGAAGATGTCCTGCGACTCCAGGGTCGTCTATGTGTTCCTGATGTCGATGGATTGAGGGAGAGGATCCTAGATGAGGCACACAATTCATGGTATTCTATTCATCCAGGTGCTACAAAGATGTATCGCGACCTAAGGCAGCATTATTGGTGGCGGCGGATGAGGAAGGACATAGTTGAGTATGTTGCGAGGTGTATAAATTGACGGCAGGTTAAGTATGAGCACCAGATACCTGAGTGGAAATAGGAGCACATTACTATGGACTTCGTAGTTAGGTTGCAGCGGACCTTGCGGAAGTTTGATACAGTTTTGGTCATTGTCGACAGGTTGACCAAGTCGGCACACTTCATTCCATTGGTGACCACGTGTACATCAGAGAGGTTGGCCCAGATTTACATTCAGGAGATTGTTTGGTTGCACGGTGTGCCTGTTTCCATCATATCAGATAGAGGCTCTCAGTTAACTTCACATTTCTAGAGGGCAGTGCAGAGTGAGTTGGGTACCCGAGTAGATCTCAGCACAACATTTCATCCATAGACCGACAGGCAGTCAGAGCGAACAATTCAGATCTTGGAGGACATGCTCAGAGCATGTGTGATGACTTTGGAGGGTAGTGAGATAGATTCTTGCCTTTGGCCGAGTTTGCTTACAACAACAGTTATCAGTACAGCATCGAGATGGCTCAATTTGAGGCTTTATATGATCGGTAATGTCATTCTCCCATGGGATGGTTTGACCCCGGCGAGGCTAAGTTATATGGTATTGATTTAGTGAAGGATGCCTTGGAAAAGGTAAAGTTGATTCAGGAGCGACTTCGCACAGCACAGCCCAGATAGAAGAGTTACGCGGATCAGAAGGCGCATGATTTATCATTCATGGTAGGCAAGAAGGTTCTCTGAAAATTCTCGCCGATGAAGGGGGTCATGAGGTTCGGGAAGAAGGGCAAGTTGAGCCCAGATTTATAGGTCCATTCGAGGTGTTGAGACGAGTTGGGAGGTTGGTTATGAGCTTACTTTGCCTCCCAGTCTATCGGGAGTTCATCCAGTTTTCCACGTGTCTATGCTCCGGAGGTATCATGCCGACATATCAAATGTATTTTACTTCAGCACGATTCAGTTAGATGAGAGCCTGGAATGTGAGGAGGAGCCAGTTGCCATTGTTAATAGGCAGGTTCGCCAGTTGAGGTCTAAGAGGATTTCTGCGGTAAAGGTTCGGTGGAGGATCCAACCACTCGAGGAGGCAACTTGGGAGTTTGAGGAGGATATGCGGAGCAGATATCCACACTTATTCAGCACTCTGGGTATGGTTCTAGACCCATTCGAGGACGAACATTTGTTTAAGAGGTGGAGAATGTTACGACCCAACCGGTCGTTTTACTTTTTAGAACTCGTTCCCCTAAATAAGTCTCCCCATATGTGATTTGGATGTTTTATGACTTGCGGGAATGGTTAGTTCGGGATTTGGGAGAGTTCGGATTGAAATTGGAACACTTGGTTCCATAGTTTGGCTTTAAAAGGCTAAGTTTGACTTCGGTCAGTATTTTTAGTAAAAGACCTCGGAATTGGAATTTGACTGTTCCAATAGGTTCGTATGATTATTTCGGACTTGGGCGTATGTTCGGATCGAGTTTTGGATAACCCGGGAGCGTTTCGGCGCCTAATAGTGAAAGTTGGCTCTTTGAAGGTTTTAAAGTTCTTTAAATTTGGTTTGGAATAGGTTTTGGTGTTATCGAGGTCCAATTGAGATTTTGAGATCGGTAATAGTTCCGTATAGTGATTTAAGACTTACACACAAAATTTGGTGTCATTCTGAGTAGTCTATGTTTAATTCGGCGCGTTCAGAGCGATTTGGAAACTTGAAGTTCATAACTTGATTCAATTTGGTTTTGGGGTATAATTCTTGGTTTTGTTGTTCTCTTACGCATTTCGAGAGTTCGAGCAGGTCCAAATTAGGTTTTGTGGACTTGTTGGTATAGTTTGATGGGGTCCCGAGGGGCTCGGGTGTGTTTCGTATCACCCGAAGCCAAGTCGAAGAAACCGGATTTTTCAGTTCTAGTTTCCTTCTTCGCCCGATGAAGGAATTCAGACTGGGTGGGTTTTGTGCTTCGCATTCGCGAAGTCAAGGCTGCATTCGCGGAGGCTTGGGGCCAGTGGTCTACACGTTCATGGAAGACCTATCATGTCCGCGAAGGGTTGAAGAGCCTGGGCCTGGGCAACCCAGTTGCCTTACGCGATCGCGATGAAAGGCACGCGTTCGCGATATGGAGTCGACCCAGTGCATCGCGTCCGCGAGAGACCTTTCGCGATCGCGAAGAAGGAGTTTTATGGGTTCTTCAGTTTTGCCTTCGCGAACGTGAAGGCTTGATCGCATTCGCGATGTAGAGTCAGGCTTGGGCAGAATGTTTTAAATTGGGACTTACCCATTTTTGGGGTCATTTATTGCACTCTTGGACGATTTTGGAGCTTCAATAAGGGGTATTTCAACCTAGATATTGAGGGTAATTAATTTCTACCTAATGTGAGTTTAATATATAGATTATGGGTATATTTTAACATCTAAATTTATGAAAATCATGGGTTTAGATAAAAAGCCTAGGTTTTGATAAAAATGGGATTAACCGCGAAAATGGTTATGGATTTTAGTGAAAATTATATATTTGAGTTCATGAGGTTATGGGTAACAACTTTCTTCGAAAATTTCCGGAATCCGGGCACGTGGGCCCAGGAGTGAATTTTAGGAATTCTTCAATTGGGGTTGGGTAATACTTTAATAGCTGGGATATGAACCTTTGAGCATATATTGATTAATTTATATACCATTTGACTAGTTTTGGATTGTTCGGCACCGAGTTGAGGCTTTAGAGTGAATTTGAGGACAGGAAGTAAGCTTTGAGATGAGGTAAGTCTCTTGCCTAATCTTGTAAGAGAAAATTTACCCGATAGGTGATTAAAATTAGTATTTGTGTATAATATTAGGGGCTACGTACGCACGAGGTGACGAGAGTCCGTGCGTAGCTACTATTTATGCTTATGTCCGGGTAGTTTAGGACCCAAATCATGAATTACTTATAATATTTGCACCTACTTGTTAATTTAAATATCTAAATTATATTAAAACTTGTTAGAAGAACTGTAAAAGTCCGGATTTCACTTGCTTAAGCTTTGAGTGGATTATTTGACTGTAAATGGAAATTTTATTGCATCGTGTATTGGCCTTATTATAACATGAAAGTTAAATGCTTATAAAATATCATTCTTTCTTGTGAATCGGGTCGAACGCCTCGGCAGTGGAATAGATGCATCTATGGATCGTGTCGCACGTCCCTTGGCAGTATACACGTTATTCTGGATCGGACCATACGACCTCAGCATAATTTGTGCTTAATAATACTCAGAGCCTAATCATGTTTGATATTTAATTGTGGTTGTGAGGTTACAAGTATAAATGACAGAAATTTATTTGGAGTTATATTAATCTGTGAAAGAATTTAATTGTCCCTACTCGTTAGTGAGTTATTTTTGTTGTTTATATAACCCCTGCTATTTTAAAATTTCTGTATTAAATTGTTGGCCCACAGTAAGTGTCGAAGTCGACCCCTCGTCACTACTTTTTCGAGGTTAGACTTGATACTTACTGGGTACATGTTGTTTATGTACTCACTCTACACTTCTTCACTAACCGTGCAGGACCTGAGGCAGGTGCATCTGGCGATCACACCGGCGTGCACCCTCGTTACCCGGAGGCCTAGTGATGAGCTGCATTTCCTGAGCCGTTCCGCAGTATTCTAGAGTCTCTCCTTACTTTCATTTCTGTCTATTTTGATTTCAAACAATAGCTAGAGTTTTGTATAATCTATTAGTGTCCATACACTTGTGACACCAAGTTTTGGTACACGCACTAGTAGACTTGTGGTTTTGGCTTATTTCTATGGTTATGATTGCACTCAGCTGCTCTCGTTTTATTTATTTTAAGCATGTTGTCTCTTAATCCGTTAAATCTAAGAAAGTTTAATTTCTTGAAAATTTATTAAAAAGGGGAACCAAGTGGTTAGTTCATTGTTGGCCTGCCTAGCGGCGGCGCTGGGTGTCATCACTGCCTATAATGGGATTGGGTCGTGATTAAATGGGAATAATGCAATAGAGCTATACGGCATAACAGTTTTAAAACCCATATTGCATGGGTAAGAGCAGGAGGTATTCCTATCATATTTTATTGCTAATCAAATAGAATGTATTTTATTTATATAAATTTCACCTTCTCAATATACAATTAATAATAATTTAAATGTTTTGTATTTGTATACCTTAGTAGATTTAAGATTTTAAGTAACTTTTATTTTAATTTTATTTTTATTTTTATAATTAGACCTTGAACTTTCTTAATTAGATAAAACTTTAAACAAGCTTAATTGGTATTATATAATTAATTAACTATACATTACATAGATTATAAACCAAATATTTATACCAAATGTATGTTATTTATAACTTTATTAATGTTTTAAGGACCCCGCGCAAAGCGCGGGCAAATGTACTAGTTTACTAATAAGTATGGTTGTCCAACGGGACAGGACAAGACGAAAACTTAAAGGGATTCAAGGGATTGGGTCTTATCTGGCTGGGATAAAACAAGACCCATTTGGCCCATCCGTCCCACTAACTAACAGGACAGGACAGGATGAGACCTGACGCGGGCTCTAAGTGGGCTTTTTCTTTAGGAACATTTACCTATCTATACTACATTATAAACTTATTTACCATTCTTACAGGAGTTATCACTTAATTATATTATCATATACAATTTATTATCTATATGTATATTAAAGGAATAAAGTTTTCATATATAGTTGGCATTGTGGTTAAGCCAAGTGGCAAGCTATTAAAAAGCCACTTGACATTTTTAAAGTAAGTTTAGGGGGAGATTTTGAAATAAGAAAATAGAACTTATATGGAATCCCATTTCATGGAAATCTTAGATTTTTTTAAATTTAGTTTTGACTCTTTATGGCAATCTTCAATTTAATTTTGTTATGGATCTTTAATTGTTTCATATCCGGCTAAGTAGGTATTTTTTTTCCGGATAAATATGAAAAAAGGAAAAGTAGGGATTTATTAAGATAATTAAAAAATTGTATCAATTTCCTATAAAGATGCAGATGTCATATAGAATAGTATAATTATGGCAACGAAAAAAAAGAGAGAAGACAAATCCATCGAAACATTCAATGATACAAAAAGTTATAAGAATTACTTTAACAAAAAAGAAAACAAAATAAATAAAGCTATATGAATTGTTAAAAAAAGACAAGAGTAAATTGCTCTTCCATACAGTAAATAACAAAAATTTAAAATAAAGTTAAAACTCAATTCTATATTTTAAATAAAGGAGAACATAAATTTACGCTTGAAATAATGACATATGCGTTAAGCTATATATTTAAGGTTTATGTATTTTTTGTTATGTGTAATATTAATAAGTCACGACCCAAAATTCAATTAAAGGTCGTGATGGCGCCGGACACCACTATCACGCAAGCCAACCATAATCAATTAACTTAATTACCCATTTTAGTATTTTTGAAATAAATATTTCTTCAATAAAATTGTAAAGATAAAACTCATAGAGTAAATGATAAATATTTTTAGCAACTAAATTTCTAAACAATTCACAACCATTCCCAAAACCCGGTGTCACGAGTGCATGAGCATTTACCAAGAAATTAAAAATAAAATACAGCATATGTCCAGAATACAAATTAGACAGGAAAATATAATAACTCTGAAGGAGACTCTGTTAGTTGCGGATCGTAATATAGAATGCAGCTCACCTATGTCCCCACAATTATTAACCACACCTCTGCGCCCACAAGGCCTCTATACATATATGTACATCCACAATAAAATACGCAACAAGTACAGTATGAGTACGAAAACAACGTGTACACAGTAAGTATCAAGCCTAATCTCGAAGTGGTAGAGACGAGATAGCCGACTTTAACACTCACTATGGGTCAATAATAATAATTAAAATAAATTGTAATTATTCAAATCAGCATGGTTCACAGAGTTAACAATAATTTTATTCATTTAGCAGAAATAATAACAATCCTTCAAATGTAACAATTTTTCCAATATATGTATTTTAAATCATGCAATTTCAATAAAACTTCCAATTTATCAAATAGCTTTACAAGCTGCAATTCAATTTCAATAAAGTTTTAATTTATCAATTAAATCTCATTTACAGGAATAACAATTAATTACTTAGCAAGCAAGAATAATAATTCATTAAATTTCAAGATTTTTTCAATTTATCAATTAGCTTCGCAAGCTGAAATAAATTATTAAAGTATCGTGTAATTATTATTATTATTAAGCACGATTTCTGTCGAGAACGTACGGCCCAATCCAGAGTGTCGTGTACATTGCCGAGGGACGTGCGGCGCCCGCTCCACAAGAAATGAGGACATTTTCTTATGTACCTCCGGAAGGAGAGTATATTTATTATGAGATAAATTCGGGAGGAAGAATAATTTCTTTTAA
>AWOL01S0145563.1:0-15362 GCA_000715115.1 Nicotiana otophora
CACCAACCTTCTAACAAGGTGTATAGCTTCTGTAGTCGAACGACCCGACATGAACCCGAACTAGTTGTCAGATACAGACACTGTCATCCTCACCCTCGATTCAACTACCCTCTCCCACACTTTCATGGTATGACTCAGTAATTTGATACCCCTATAATTATTACAACTCTGGATATCACCTTTGTTCTTATACAATGGAACCACCGTACTCCACCTCCATTTATCCGGCATCCTTTTTCCCTTAAAAATAATATTAAATAACCTAGTCAACCACTCCAAACCTGCTTTTCCCACACACTTCCAAAATTCCACTGGAATCTCATCTGGCCCGGTCGCTCTGCCCTTACTCATCTTATGCATATCTCCCACGACCTCCTCAACCTCGATACGCCTGCAGTACTCAAAGTCACAGTGACTCTCGGAATGCTCCAATTCGCCTAGAATGAAGAATGCATAACTAAGTGAAAATGGGAGACGCCTTTCTTGGGAACAACACGCAAATTTGGCCAACAACATGCAACCGGTGGAAAAGGATCGGATAGGATTGTATCTGATCTATTATTTAGTTCGTGTTACATGATAGAATGTTATCCTATCACAAGATTCATGGATCGGATAGGATTATTTTGAATCTATACTGAGAAAGAATCCAACCTTGTTGGTGAAGAGTCGATTCGGAAAATTCCAAGGACACACCAAACAAGAGTAACTAATGCTACTTCGCAGGGCCGCCTCATACCGTAGCGAAGTTCATTGCAAATATTTAATTTATCGTTTGACGTTACTTTAAATTTCAAAGTTCTTACTGGAATTAAAGTTTAGCTGTTACATGCTGAGGTTTTTGTGAAGAAAATTTCTTTACCTCAATTACATATGCTTTTCTTTTTATCGAATATCCCCGAAAGAACAATTATATATGCTTTTCTTTTCCAACTATTAAGCTCCTATCTATTCATGCCACATGAGGCATTTTTCAAACGAGAAAAAAACTATGTTTTGGTTGAAAGCTATGTCATCTGCTCGATATAGTTATGGAAGCATTGGTGATATTGAATTTTGCACTCCATTTCAAAAGATAGGAGCTACAACAATCATTTTTCCTCTTATAGGTTTGCTTAGAAAATTAGAGGTTCAGTATTCTGATATATATATATATATATATATATATATATTCTCTCTAAACATGCGTTGCACGTTTATTGTACTTTATTTGTGATGACCCAAAATATCATCTTTAAAGTTAATAATTAATTATGTATTCTAAGACTTCGAAAAGTACTATTTATCATTACTTGACTTGCGTTCGCAGTCCGTAAAATTTTTCGGAAAGTGTTTATGTGAAAAATGGATTAAAATGTGAATTAAGAGTTTTAAAACTCAACTGAGTTGACTTTGGTCAACCTTTTGAGCAAACAGACTCGAATCAGTATTTTGACAGTTCCGGCAGGTCCGTATCGTGATTTGGAACTTGGGCGTATACCCGAAATCCAATTCCGAGGTCCCTAGTCCGAGATATGGAATTTTGATGAACAATTAAAAGTTTAAGTTCAAATAGAGATCGGATGTCGAATTATGTGCAAACAACCCCGAAATAGAATTTTGATGATTCCAACAGCTCCGTATGGTGATTTTGGACTTAGGAGCGTGATCGGAATTCTATTTGGAAGTCCATAGTGAAATTAGGCTTGAAATGACTAAAATAGAAATTTAAAGTTTGGAAGTTTGACCGGAGAGTTGACTTTTTGATATCGGGGTCGGAATCCAGTTTCGAAAATTTTCATAGCTCCGTTATGTCATTTATGACTTGTGTGCAAAATGTGAGGTCAATCGGACTTGATTTGATAGGTTTCGACATCGAATGTAGAAGGTGGAAATTTTAAGTTTCATTAAGCTTGAATTGGAGCATGATTCGTGATTTTAGCTTTGTTTGATGTGATTTGAGGTTTCAAATAAGTTCGTATGATGTTTTAGGACTTGTTGGTGTATTTGGTTGAGGTCCCGACGGCCTCGGGTGCGTTTCGGATGGTTAACGGATCAAAAATGGGACTTAAACAGCTGCTGCAAATTTCTTCTGCTGAGCAATCGAGCCCTGAAGTCGAGCCCAAAAATAATCGAAGGCCAGAAATCAAGCCCAGAAATCAAGCCCAGAAATCGAACCGAGAATCGAAGACAAGGCTCGAGAACCATAATCGAAGGCAGGCTCGAGAGCCATGATCGAAGACAGGCTCGAGAGCCATGATCGAAGGCAAGGCTCGAGGGCCATGATCGAAGGCAAGCTCGAAGGCCAATGATCGAAGATCATTGATCGAAGGCCCAAGATCGAGGGCTATGACCAAGGCCAGCGATCGAAGGCCATAAAGATCGAAGCCATGATCGATAGCCAGGATCGATGGACATGATCGAAGGCCCAGGCTCGATGCCATGATCGAAGGACCGGGTTCGATGCCATAATAGAGGCCATGACCGAGGTCCAGGCTCGAGCCTGTGATCGAAGCCACGATCGAGGCCTAGGCTCGAGGGCCATGATCGAGGCCCAGTTCCGAAGGCTGCCTGGGCAGATTTATAAAAGAGGGGATTTCGTCCCATTTACCATTTTTAACGAACTTGAGCTTGAGCAAAAGCGATTTTTGATAGATTTTCGAGGAAAAATATTTGGGGTAAGTGATTCTAACTCGGATTTGGTCAATATACATGAATATATCATTGTTTTCATCATTTAATTAGTGTATTGAGATGGAAATTTGGAAAAATTTAGAAATCTCATAAAAATGAATTTTTGAGATTTCGGTGTCGATTCGGAGTCGGATTTGAGTGAAATTGGTATGGTTGGACTCGTAATTGAATGGGTTGTCGGATTTTGTAAGTTTTACCGGATTTCAAGACGTGGGTCCCACGGGTAATTTTTGAGCTAATTTCCGATTTTATTAAAAAATGTAGTATTTTCTTATGAAATTGATTCCTATAATTATTTTGTTGACTGTATCGAATTAATTATGACTAGATACGAGTCGATCGGAGTCGGAAAGTCGAGGAACATGCATACTACTTGGTTAAATTGGAGCAAGTCGAGGTAAGTGACTTGTCTAACTTTGTGTGGTGGAAATTTTCCTTAGGATTGATAATTATAATATGTGAAAAGTCGTGTACACGAGGTGACGAGTGTGTATACGGGTAAAATGTGAAAGGTTATGTTTTTAATTTTTGTGGATCATTATTGCGCATTAATTAAATTATTTTATTTTGTTATGTTCTTCATCATTGATTTAATGTTTATATTTTAAATTTGCTTGACCTTTTCCTGCTAATTGTTTTATTTGTTTAGTTGAAACTTGGTTTCTTTTAGTCTGTGCATTATTTGAAGGGTGATTTTTCTTAAATTAAATATTATTAATATAAATTATTTAACATTTTAAATTTGGTATTTAAGCAACATGTTAAAGATTTTGAAACATTATTTTGTTGAATTATTTATTTCTTAATATTTTTGTAAGATTTTGGTACTTATTGTGATGGAGCCGTGAGGTCTTATTTGTGGAAAAATATTATTGATGATTTATTTTGGCATGAGTCGTGAGCTCTTCATTGTGAAAAAATATTGTTGTTGAATTATTTTGGAAAGTTAAATTATTTGAGCACTTAAGGTGCAAATTGTAATATATTGTGACATTGATATGCATGCGGTGGTATAAGGTCTGGGTATTAAAACGCATGCGGTGAGATAAGGGTGGCTTGATACGCGTGGCTAGTAAGGGGAACTACTAGAAGTCATGCGGTGTGATAAGGATGACTAAAATGCGGGATGCTATTTCGAAAAAAATATTTTCTTTAAAATAAATTGTGAATGCTCCCACGGTGAGATAATAAAATGAGATATTGTGAATTTAAATATGATTTGAGACTATGAGGCGGTACCTCGGGAGTGCCCTTGTTGATATTGATTTATGGCCGCAGTTGCCTTTGATTATTTGTTGTGATTTTCTTAAAATTAAAAGGAATTCTGTTTTGATTCCACGAGATATTATTTGCCATTATTTTGTGTAATTAAATGGTGACATGCTGCTTGATTCAATTCCATTGTTATTTTATTTTATAATATTGTTAAATATTTTACCATGCAATTATTATTTTCCAGTAGGGCCTGACCTGACCTCGTTACTACTCTACCGAGGTTAGGCTTGGAACTTACTGGGTACCGCTGTGGTGTACTCATACTACGCTTCTGTACATCTTTTTTGTGCAGATTCAGGTACTTTTACCAGCCCAGATATCAGTGAGTACCTGTGCACGGAGACTTCGAGGTATATCTACCAGCGTCCGCAGACTCCGGAGTCCCCTTCTATTATTGTTATGTTGCTTCCTTATTATTTTTAAACTCTGTTATATAGAGACATTGAGGATAAATTCGTAGAAGCTTGTGACTTATTTCTACCGGATTTTGGGAGTTTAAATTGTAGTTTATTTATTGGGAATTTAGGGTCATGACAAGTTGGTATCTGTGCACTAGATGCATAGGTGTTATGAGTCAAAAGCAGGTTTAGTAGAGTCTTGCGGATCGGTACGGAGACGTCTGTACTTATCTTCGGGAGGCTATGGAACTGTTAGGAAAATATTCACTTCTTTGATTCCTTATCGTGCGCACTGTTGACTTCAATGTTCTAAACCATGATATTTCTATTCTCTCACAGATGGTGAGGAACCGCACAACTGGATCCGATGATCAGACACCCGTGCCCCCTGTTGGAGCCGCAAGAGGCCGGGGTCGGGGCAGAGACCAAGGAAGACCACATGGTGTAGCCAGAGCACCTGCACGAGCTGCTGCACCAGAGCCACCAGTAGCTCCAGTTGGAGAGCAGGCACCTGAGGCGCCTGTTACTACTCCTGCACTTCAGGAGACTCTTGCCCAGCCTTTGAGCATGTTTGGCACTCTTGCTCAGGCAGGGTTGATTCCACTTGCTCCTGCCACATCTCAGGCCGGGGGAGAAGCACCGACTCCCACCGCCTGTACTCCAGAGCCACGGGCTCAAGTTGACTATGCCCCAGAGGTTATACCAGTACAGCCAGTTGTCCCAGTTCGGCCTGAGATTAGGACAACAATTTAAGAGGGGAAGCAGCTCAGGCTTGAGAGGTACAAAAAGTACCACCCTCCCACTTTCAGTGGTTTAGCTTCAGAGGATACTCAGGGTTTTCTGGAGGAATGTCACTGTATCCTTCGTACTATGGGTATTGTGGATTCCAGTGTGGTTTCTTTCACGGCATTCCAGTTTAGAGGAGCAGCCTACCAGTGATGGCAGGCATATGAGTTGGATAGTCCCGCTGAGGCATCTTTACTCACTTGGACTCAATTTTCAGATATGTTCTTAAGGGAGTATGTTCCTTAGAATCTTAGAGATGCATGGCGTACAGAGTTTGAGCAGTTGCGCCAGGGTTCTGTGACCGTGTCAGAGTATGCGGTCTGATGCAGTAATTTGGTGAGGCATGCACCAGCCTTGGTTGCTACTGTTCGAGAGCGAGTTCACAGATTTATTGAGGGTCTCCACCCTTATATCAGATACAGTATGGCCCGAGAGCTAGATATGGACACATCATATACCAATATGTGGTGTTAATTGCTAGGAGATTGGAAGGTATGTGGATCCGGGAGAGGGAAGGGAGGGAAGCTAATAGACCCTGAGATTCTGGCACATATAATAATTCTCGTGCCCCGGTTACAGCCCATCATGGTAGAGGTTAGGTGAGTCGTCCTATTTATTCAGCACTTCTAGCTTCTAGTGGTATTCCAGCTACTCCCAGACCTCAGGTTCCATATTATGCACCGCCAGTGTCTTCTGTACCTCCTGTACGGGGTGCTTTCAGTGGGCAGTCTAGTCGATCAGGCCCGAGCCAGTCCCAGCAGCCACGTCCTCCGAGGGCTTGTTTTGAGTGTGGTGACACTCGTCATATCATGAAGGATTGCCCTAGACTTAGGAGGGGTGCACCTCCATGGATTTCTTTGGAACCACCTATTCCACAGGGCCCTCAGGCTTCTCAGGCCATGATTACTGCACTAGTTGCTACTACACCTGCACAGCCAGCCAGAGGTGGAGGATAGGCACGTAGAGGTCGCCCTAGAGGGGGAGGCCAGGCCAAATATTATGCCCTTCCTGCTAGGACAGAGGTCGTTGCATCCGATTCTGTTATCATAGGTATTATTCCGGTCTGTCATAGAGATGCATCAGTCTTATTTGATCCAGGCTCCACTTATTCTTATGTGTCATCTTATTTTGCCCCGTATTTGGGCGTATCACGAGATTCCTTGAGTTCTTCAGTTTATGTATCTACATCTATGGGTGAATCTAGTATTGTGTACCGCGTGTATCAGTCGTGTTTAATTGTTATCAGTGGTTTTGAGACCAGAGCTGATTTATTATTGCTTAGTATGGTAGATTTCGATATTATTTTGGGCATGGACTGGTTGTCGCCCTATCATGCTATTCTTGATTGTTACGCCAAGATGGTGACGGTGGCTATGCCAGGTCTACCGTGGCTAGAGTGGAAAGGTACCTCGGATCATGTTCCTAGTAGGTTTGTTTCATTTCTTAAAGCTCAGCGAATGGTTGAAAAGGGGTGTGATGCGTATCTGGCCTATGTAAGCGATGTTTGTATTGATACTCCTACCGTGGAGTCAGTTCCTATAGTAAGGGATTTTCCTGATGTATTTCCAGCGGATCTTCTGGGTATGACACCTGACAGGGATATTGACTTTGGCATTGATTTGTTATCGGGTACTCAACCCATTTCAATTCCACCATATCGCATGGCCCCAACAGAGTTGAAAGAATTAAAGAACAGTTACAGGAATTGCTTTATAAGGGCTTCATTCGGCCCAGTGTATAGCCTTGGGGTGCTCCTGTCTTATTTGTGATGTAGAAGGATGGTTCTATGAGGATGTGTATTGATTACAGCCAGCTGAACAAGGTTACAGTGAAGAACAGGTATCCTTTGCTATGCATTGATGACCTATTTGATCAACTTCAGGGTGCCAGAGTGTTTTCTCAGATTGACTTGCGTTCAGGCTATCATCAATTAAAGCTTCGGAAGCCAGATATCCCGAAAACTGCTTTTAGGACTCGATATGGTCATTATGAGTTCCTTGTAATGTCATTTAGGCTAACCAACGCCCAAGCAACATTTATGCACTTAATGAATAGTGTATTTCAGCCCTATCTTGATTCTTTCATCATTTTGTTTATTGACGACATTCCAGTGTATTTCCGGA
Source organism: Nicotiana otophora (assembly GCA_000715115.1). Lineage (NCBI taxonomy): Eukaryota > Viridiplantae > Streptophyta > Magnoliopsida > Solanales > Solanaceae > Nicotiana > Nicotiana otophora. The sequence continues at coordinate 7,256 of AWOL01S0145563.1, forward strand.
GTCGGGAAGATCATGAACAACACCTGAGGACTGTGCTTCAGACTTTGAGAGAAACGAAGTTATATGCAAAATTTTCAAAGTATGAATTCTGGCTTGATTCAGTGGAATTTTTGGTCCATATAGTTTTGTGCGAGGGGATCAAGGTAGATCCGAAGAAGATTGAAGCAGTGCAGAGTTGGTCCAGACCGTCCTCAGTAATGGAAATCCGTAGATTCCTTAGTTTGGCAGGTTATTATCGCCGATTTGTAAAGGGTTTCTCTTCTATTGCTGCATCTATGACCAAATTGACCCAGAAAGGTGCTCCGCTCAGGTGGACCGAGGAATGTGAGGAGAGCTTCCAAAAGCTCAAGACAGCTTTGACTACAGCCCCAATATTGTTATTACCTACAGGTATAGGGTCTTATACTGTATATTGTGATGCGTCGCTTATTGGTCTCGGCGCAGTGTTGATGCAAGACGGTAGGGTGATTGCCTACGCGTTCAGACAGTTAAAGGTACATGAGAAGAATTATCCGGTCCACGACCTTGAGTTAGCCGCTATTGTTCATGCCTTGAAGATTTGGCGACATTATTTGTACGGTGTCTATTATGAGGTCTACACCGATCATCGGAGTCTTTAGCATCTGTTTAAACAGAAGGAACTTAATTTGTGACAACGAAGATGGTTGGAGTTGCTTAAGGATTATATTATCACCATTCTCTATCATCTCGGGAAGGCCAATGTAGTGGCCGATGCCTTGAGTCGTAAGGCGGAGAGTTTGGGCAGGTTAGCATATTTACCGGTAGCAGAGAGGCCTTTAGCCTTGGATGTTCAGGCCTTGGCCAATCAATTTGTTAGATTGGATGTTTCTGAGCCGAGCCGAATTTTGGCTTGTGTGGTTTCCCAGTCTTCTCTGTATGATCATATCAGGGAGCGTCAGTACGATGACCCCTATTTGCTTGTCCTTAAGGACACAGTTTAGCATGGTGATGCCAAGGAAGTCTCTATTGGAGATGACAATGTATTACGGATGCAGGGCAGGCTATGTGTGCCTAATGTAGATGGATTGCGTGAGTTAATTCTCCAGGAGGCTCACAGTTCGCGGTATTCCATTCATCCGGGTGTTGCAAAGATATATCAGGACTTGAGACAACACTATTGGTGGAGGGGGATGCAGAAAGACATAGTGGAGTATGTAGCTTGGTGTCTAAATTGTCAACATGTGAAATATGAGCATCAGCGACCGGGTGGATTGCTTCAGATTTTATAGATTCTAGAAGGGAAATGGGAGCGGATCACTATGAATTTAGTTGTTGGGCTCCCACGGACTCAGAAGAAGTTCGATGCAGTTTAGATGCTTATGGATAGGTTGACCAAGTCAGCTCATTTCGTTCCTGTGATGACTACCTACTCTTCCGAGCAGTTGGCTCGAATCTATATTCGTGAGATTGTCAGACTTCACAGTGTACCAGTATCTATCTTCTCTGACCGGGGTACACAATTTACTTCACAGTTTTGGAGAGCTGTACAGCAAGAGTTGGGTACTCGTGTGGAGTTGAGTACAGCATTTCACCCTCAGACAAACGGGCAGTCTGAACGCACTATTCAGATACTAGAGGATATGTTTCGTGCGTGTGTGATAGATTTTTGGGGTGCTTGGGATCAGTTCTTACCACTTGCTGAGTTTGTTTACAACAACAGTTACCAGTCGAGCATTCAGATGGCTCCGTATGAGGCCTTGTATGGTAGCCAGTGCCGGTCTCCAGTGGGTTGGTTCGAATCGGGCGAGGCTAGACTATTGGGTACGGACTTGGTTCAGGATGCCATGGAAAAGGTTAAGTTGATTCAGGATCGACTTCGTACAGCCCAGTCTAGACAGAAGAGTTATGCAGATCAGAAGGTTCGTGATGTTGCATTCATGGTTGGTGAGCGGGTCTTGCTCCGGGTTTCGCCTATGAAGGGTGTGATGAGGTTCGGGAAGAAGGGCAAGTTGAGCTCTAGGTATATTGGGCCTTTTGAAATTCTTGACAGAGTTGGAGAGGTGGCTTACAAACTTGCACTACACCTAGTCTCTCTGCGGTTCATCCAGTATTCCATGTTTCCATGCTTCGGAAATATCACGGCGATCCGTCTCATGTGTTAGACTTCAGTTCTGTTCAGTTGGACAAGGATCTATCTTATGTTCAGGAACCAGTGGCTATTTTAGATAGGCAGGTTCGAAAGCTGAGGTCAAAGAACATTGCTTCTGTGAAGGTTCAGTGGAGGGGTCATCTAGTCGAGGAGGCGACTTGGGATACCGAGCATGATATGCACAGCTGTTATCCACACTTATTCACCAGCTCGAGTACTTTTTCTAACTCCTTTCGAGGACGAACGTTTGTTTTAGAGGTGGAGAATGTAATAACCCAAAATGTCATCTTTAAAGTTAATAATTAATTCTGTATTCTAAGACCTCAAAAAGCACTATTTATCATTACTCGACTTGTGTGCGCAGTCCGTAAAATTTTTCGGAAAGTTTTTATGCGAAAAAAGGATTAAAATGTGAATTAAGAGTTTTAAAACTCAACTAAGTTGACTTTGGTCAACATTTTGAGCAAACGGACTCGGATCAGTGTTTTGATAGTTTCGGTAGGTCCGTATCATGATTTGGGACTTAGACGTATGCCCGAAATCAAATTTCGAGGTCCCTAGCCCGAGATATGGAATTTTGATAAAATTAAAAGTTTAAGTTCAAATAGTGACGGATGTCGAATTATGTGCAAACAACCCCGGAATAGAATTTTGATGATTCTAACAGCTCCATATGGTGATTTTGGACTTAGAGGCGCGATCGGAATTTTATTTGGAAGTCCGTAGTGAAATTAGGCTTGAAATGGCTAAAATAGGAATTTAAAGTTTGGAAGTTTGACCGGTGAGTTGACTTTTTGATATCGGGGTCGGAATCCAGTTTTGAAAATTGTGATAGCTCTGTTATATCAATTATGACTTGTGTGCAAAATATGAGGTCAATCGGACTTGATTTGATAGGTTTCGACATCGAATGTAGAAGTTGAAAATTCTAAATTTCATTAAGCTTGAATTGGTGCATGATTCGTGATTTTAGCGTTGTTTGATGTGATTTGAGGTTTCAAATAAGTTCGTATGATGTTTTAGGACTTGTTGGTGTATTTGGTTGAGGTCCCGATGGCCTCGGGTGAGTTTCGGATGGTTAACGGATCAAAAATAGGACTTAAATAGTTGCTGCAAATTTCTTCTGCTGAGCAATCGAGCCCAGAAGTCGAGCCCAAAAATAATCGAAGGCCAGAAATCAAGCCCAGAAATCAAGCCAAGGATCGAAGGCAAGGCTCGAGAGCCATAATCGAAGGCAGGCTCGAGAGCCATGATCGAAGACAAGCTCGAGAGCCGTGATTGAAGGCAAGGCTCGAGGGCCATGATCGAAGGCAAGCTCGAAGGCCAGTGATCGAAGACCACTGATCGAAGGCCTAGGATCAAGGGATCGAGGGCTATGACCAAGGCCAGCAAACGAAGGCCATAAAGATCGAAGCCATGATCGATAGCCATGATTGATGGCCATGATCGAAGGCCAATGCTCGATGCCATGATCGAAGGACCAGGCTCGATGCCATAATCGAGGCCATGACCGAGGTCCAGGCTCGAGCCTGTGATCGAAGCCACGATCGAGGGACAGGATCGAGACCCAGTTCCGAAGGCTGCCTAGGCAGATATATAAAAGAGGGGATTTCGTCCCATTTGCCATTTTGACGAACTTGAGCTTGAGCAGAAGCGATATTTGATAGATTTTCAAGGAACAATATTTGGGTAAGTGATTCTAACTCGGATTTGGTCAATATACACGAATATATCATTGTTTTCACCATTTAATTAGTGTATTGAGATGGAAATTTGGGAAAACTTTAGAAATCTCATAAAAATAAATTTTTTAGATTTCGGTGTCGATTCAGAGTCGGATTTGAGTGAAATTTGTATGGTTGGACTCGTAATTGAATGAATTGTCGGATTTTGCAAGTTTCGTCGGATTCCGAGACGTGGGCCCTAACTGATGATATTTGAGCTAATTTCGGATTTTATTGAAAAATATAGTATTTCCTTATGAAATTGATTCCTATAATATTTTTGTTGACTGTATCGAATTAATTATGACTATATACGAGTCGATCGGAGTCGGAAAGTCGAGGAAAAGGCATACTACTTCGTTAAATTGGAGCAAGTCGAGGTAAGTGACTTGTCTAACTTTGTGTGGGGAAAATTTTCATTAGGATTGATAATTGTAATGTGTGGAAAGTCGTGTACACGAGGTGACGAGTGTGTACACGGGCTAAATGTGAAAGGTTATGTTTTTAAATTTTGTGGATCATTGTTGCGCATTAATTAAATTATTTTATTTTGTTATGTTCTTCATCATTGATTTAATGTTTATAGTTTAAATTTGCTTGACCTTTTTCTGCTAATTGTTTTATTTGTTTAGTTTAAACTTGGTTTTTTTTAGCCTGTGCATTATTTGAAGGGTGATTTTTCTTAAATTAAATATTATTAATATAAATATTTTGACATTTTAAATTTGGTATTTAAGCAACATATTAAATATTTTGAAACATTATTTTGTTGAATTATTTATTCCTGAATATTTTTGTAAGATTTTGGTACTCATTGTGATGGAGCCGTGAGCTCTTATTTGTGGAAAAATATTATTGATGATTTATTTTGGCATGAGCCGTGAGCTCTTTATTGTGGAAAAATATTGTTGCTGAATTATTTTGGCAAGTTAAATTATTTGAGCACTTGTGGTGCATATTGTGATATATTGTGACACTGATACGCATGCGGTGGTATAAGGTCTGGGTATTGAAATACATGCGGTGAGATAAGGGTGGCTTGACATGCGTGGCCAGTAGGGGAAACTACTAGAAGTCATGCGGTATGATAAGGATGGCTAAAACGCGGGATGCTATTTCGGAAAAAATGTTTTCTTTAAAATAAATTGTGAAGACTCCCGCGGTGAGATAAGGAAATGAGATATTGTTAATTTAATTATGATTTGGGACTACGAGGCGGTACCTCGGGAGTGCCCTTGTTGATATTGATTTATGGCCGCAGTTGCCTTTGATTATTTGTTGTGATTTTCTTAAAGTTGAAAGGAATTCTGTTTTGATTCCACGAGATATTATTTGCCCTTATTTTGTGTAATTAAATGGTGACATGCTACTTGATTCATTTCCATTGTCATTTAATTTTATTATATTATTAAACATTTTACCATGCAATTATTATTTTCCTATAGGGCCTGACCTGACCTCGTCACTACTCTACCGAGGTTAGGCTTGGCACTTACTGGGTACCGTTGTGGTGTACTCATACTAAGCTTCTGCACATCTTTTTGTGTAGATCCAGGTACTTCTTACCAGCCTAGATATCAGTGAGTACATGTGCACGGAGACTTCGAGGTATATCTGCTAGCGTCCGCAGACTCCGGAGTCCCCTTCTATTATTGTTATGTTGCTTCCTTTTTGTTTTTTAAAACTTTGTTATATAAAGACATTGAGGATAAATTCTTAGAAGCTTGTGACTTATTTCTACCGGGTTTTACGAGTTGAAATTGTTTGAATTGTAGTTTATTTATTTTAGATTTAAATTTTTATTCCGCATTGATAGGCTTACCTAGTCTTAAAGACTAGGTGCCATCACGACATCCTACGGAGAGAATTTGGGGTCGTGACACTATTATTATAAAAATTCATATTGTAATATGTTGAACTTAATTATATTAATATTTTAAGAATTCTTGTTTAAGTTATAAAAGCATGTAGTTATATTTATTTGCAAATCAATGTTTGTTTTACAATCTTCTCCATTATCTATATTATATTAAAAGCACGAATGCCCTTAGCGAAATGTCGTTCGCCTTTTTTACCCTTCGTAAGTGTAATTCATGTTGGATAATGTGATGACCCAAAATGTCATCTTTAAATTTAATAAGTAATTATGTTTTCTAATACATCAAAAAGTACCATTTGTCATTCCTCGACTTGCGTGCGCAGTCCGTACAATTTTTCAGAAAGTTTTATGTGAAAAATGGATTAAAATGTGAAATGGAGCTTTAAAACTCAATTGAGTTGACTTTGGACAACATTTTAAGCAAACGGATCCGGATCAGTGTTTTGACAATTTCGGTAGGTCCGTATCGTGATTTGGGACTTAGTATGCCCGTAATCGAATTCCGAGGTTCCTAGCCCGAGATATGGAATTTTGATGAAACATTAAAAGCCTGAAAGTTAATAATTTTTAAGAAATTACTGATGTTGGATTTATTGACCTCGCATTTGTATTTTGGCTCCGGAGCTCGGTATAAGTCCACTATAATATTTATGACTTATCTGCCGAATTTGTTGAGAATCAGAGTTGATTTGACGTGATTCGGACGTTCGGTTGTAAACATATAAGTTTTAAAGTTTTCTTGAAAATTTCCTTTGATTTGGTGTCCGATTCGTAGTTCTTGGTGTTATTTTGGCAATTTGATCGCGCGAGCAAGTTCGTATGATGTTTTAGGACTTCGGTGCATGTTTGGTTTGGAGCCCCGAGGGCTCGGGTTGGTTTCGGGTGGTTAACGGATCATTTTTAGACTTGAGGAAACTGTAGAAACCTGCTTCTGGTTTCCTTCTTCGCGTTCGCGAGGGGAGTCTCGCGCTCGCGAAGAGAAAATTAGGGCTGGCAGATTTTGTGCTTCGCGTTCGCGACAGAGAGAATGCATTCTCGGAGGCTTGAGGTGCGAAGCTTCGCGTTCGCGATCGAAGCCTCGCGTTCGCGAAGGGAAAGGGGCTGGCCAAGAAAATGGCCTTCGAGTTCGCGAAGGGCATCTCGCATTCGCGAAGGCCAAGCCAGGCAAGCTTCGCGTTCGCGAAGTAGCCTTCGCATTCGCGAAGGCCAAGCCAGGCAAGCTTCGCGTTCGCGAAGTAGCCTTCGCATTCGCGAAGGCTAAAATTGGTCAGCAGGAATTTGTGCTTCGCGAACGCGAGGTACTGACCGCGTTCGCGAAGGGTAAAAGTTCGAGAAACAGAACTTAAGTTCTGGAAAATAGGTTTCGTCCCATTTTCCACCCTTTTGTATTTTTGAGCTCGGGTAAGGCGATGTTTGGGCGATATTTACGGGAAAATATTGGGGTAAGTGTTCCTTATCCTATATTGATTATATTTCATGATTCCATATTCGTTTATATCATGAATCCGTGAATTTATGGAAGAAAAATCAGATTTTTCTAAACTCTTCCAAAAATAAAAATTTAGATTTGAAGGTCCATTTGACATCGGAATTGAATAATTTTTGTATAGTTGGACTCGTCTCGGAATGATTGTTCGGATTTCGTAAGTTTTTGTGAGATTTGAGACGTGGGTCCCACTGTCAAATATTTTAATGAATTTTAAATTTTTATCCAGAAAATTAGTAAATTCTTATGGAATTAATTATTATAATTCGTATTGAGTATATCAAATTGTTTGTGAATAGATTTGAAGCTTTGGAGACAAATTTAAAAGGAAAAGTTGTAGTCGAGTAAGTGATTGGAATTTGCAAAGTGAGGTAAGTGTCGTGGTTAACCTTGACTTGAGGGAATAGAACCCTTAAATTATTTGTTATATGAATTGCATGTGAACGATGTATAGACGAGGTGATGAGTGTCTATACGTCGTCAAATTAATTATTTGCCTGCTTACTTGCAAAATCATAAATTATTTTAAATTACAAATTAATTATTATAATAATTGTTTCTCTCCTATTCTTTGTCGATTATTAATTCTTGAATTCCTTCATTAATTGTTACATGTTATTTGAATTATGTGCCTTAATTGTTATTTGACATTTAACATATTAAATATTAAACTGCATATTTTCTCTCTGATTTCCATAATAATTTGCTATTTGCCTTTGTTTGTTTCATAATTATTGTATGCTTGTTATCTTATAATTTTATATTAATTGTTGTATTTATTGGGTAAATTTCTTCTATAAGAATTGGTAAATGAATATGTTGGAGGAGCGGGTTGCACGCCGCAACAGAATTAATTATAATGAATATATTGGAGGATCGGGTTGCACGCCGCAACAGACTTATTAAAA
>AWOL01S0145575.1:0-17491 GCA_000715115.1 Nicotiana otophora
ACTTGCGGGGATGGTTGGTTCGGGATTTGGATACGTTTGGGGTGAAATCGGAACACTTGGTTTTTTAAGTTAGCCTTAAAAGGCCAAGTTTGACTTCGGTCACAATTTTTAGAAATCGACCCCAGAATCGGGATCTGACGATTCCAATAGGTTCGTATGATGATTTTGGACTTGGGCGTATGTCCGCATCGGGTGTTGGATAACCCGGGAGCGTTTTGACATTTAATAGTAAAACTCAACTATTTGAAGGTTTAAAATTCTTTAACATTTGATTTGGGGTAGGTTTTTGAGTAATTGAAGTCCGTTTGGAATTCCTAGTTTGGGAATAGTTTCGTATAGTGATTTAAGACTTACACGCAAATTTTCGTGTCATTCCGATTAGTTTAAGTATATTTCGGCGCATTGGAAGTAAATTGAAGAACTTGAAATTTGTAAGATTGAATCAATTTGGTTTAGGATATGATTCTTAGATTTGATGTTGTTTTACGCGTTCCGAGAGTTCGAGCGAGTCCGTTTTATGATTTCAAACTTGTTGGTTTGTTCAGGCGGGGCCCCGAGGGTCCCGAGTGTTAACCGGACGAGGTTCGGACCAATTTCGGACTTGGTAGAAAAATGCCAAAGCTTTCTGCTTCTGGTACGTTCGCACCTGCGCTTGGACAGCTGCCGGTGCGACCCTCGCAGATGCGAGCTTCAATCACAGGAGCAGAAAGGGGAATAGAAGGCATGCCATCGCAGGTGCTGAACATTAGGTGCACCTGCGAAAACGCAGGTGCGAGAACCTTTGCGCAGATGCGACCTTGTCCCAGGCGAGTGGAACTCGCACCTATCGAAAAAGATGTTCGGGCAGAATATTAAAAAGGGGCAAGGCTGAGCCATTTTTGTCCTTGTATCCTCCATTTGTTGGCGATTTTGGAGCTGTTCGAGAGAGGATTTCAACCAACAACATGAAGGTAAGTGAAATCTACACACTTAGAGTTAAATACATAGATTATGGGTAGATTATAACTAGTAAATCTTAGAAATCAAAGGCTTAGGTGAAAAACCTAAATTTTTATAAAAATGAGATTTTAACCACGAAAATAGTTATGGAATTGGGTAAAAATTATATATTTAAGTTTTTGAGATTATGGGTAACGTTTTCATCCGAATATTTCCAGAATCCGAGCACATGGGCCCGGGGTGAATTTTAGGAATTTTACTATTTTGGATAAGGTAATTTATTTAATAGACAAATTTCGAATCATTTAGCATATATTAATTATTTTGTATAATATTTGGATAGTTTTGGATTTTCGGCGTCGAATCGAGAATTCAACGCGACGTGGTTATCAGAAAATTGACTTTGCTAATTGTGGGGGCTACGTACGCACGAGGTGACGAGAGTTCGTACGTAGCTACTATTAATGCTAAAGTCCGGGTAGTTTAGGACTCAAAGCATGAATTACTTGTGTAAATTATATTCTTTGTGTAATTAATATTATTTTATATATATGAATATATTGTGAATTGTTAGATTATTATATTAAAGGATGGAAATCTCATATGCTTGATTTTTTGTTTAAATTAATTAATTTTTAAAAGAAATTGTTCTTCCCCCCGAATTTATCTTATAATAAATATACTCTCCTTCCGGAGGTACATAAGAAAATGTCCTCCTTTCTTGTGGAGCGGTCCGAACGTCTTGGCGGGATAGATGCATCTATGGATCGTGTCGCACGTCCCTCGGCAGTTTACACGACACTCTGGATCGGGTCGTATGTCTTCGGTAGAAATCATGCTTAATAATAATAATTACACGATATTTTAATAGTTATTTCAAGCTTGCGAAGCTAATTGATAAATTGGAGAATCCTTGAAATTTAATGAACTATTATTCCTGCTTGTTAAGGAACTAATTGTTATTCCTCTAAATGAGATTAATTGATAAATTTGAAAATTTATTTGAATTGAAGGAATTTAATTAATATATTGAGAATTGATGCATTTGAAGGAATTTAATTATTTCTACTAGTCGATATAATTACTGTTAACTCTGTCAATCACATTGATATAAATATTTCTATTTCATGATTATTTAATATTATTGACCCATAGTGAGTGTCAAAGTTGGCAATCTCGTCTCTAACACTTCGAGATTAGGCTTGATACTTACTGGGCACACGTTATTTTAGTACTCATACTGCACTTGCTGCACATTTTATTGTGCAGGTGCATATATGTATAGCGGTCTTGTGGGCGCAGAGGTGTGATTAATAATTGTGGGGTCATAGGTGAGCTGCATTCTATATTACGATCCGCAGCTACCAGAGTCTCCTTCAGAGTCATTATACTTTCCTGTCTAATTTGTATTCTGGACAGATGCTGTATTTTAATTTTAATTCCCTAGTAAATGCTCATGCACTAGTGACACCGGGTTTTCGGAATGGCTGTGAATTGTTTAGAAATTTAGTTGCTAAAAGTATTTATCATTTACTCTATGAGTTTTATCTTTATTATTTCATTGAAGAAATCTTGATTTCAAAATATACTAAATGGGTAATTAAGTGAAGTTTGTATTGTTGGCTTGCGTGACAGCGGTGTCCGGCGCCATCACGACCTTAATGGAATTGGGGTCGTGACACAAGCCTACACAATCACAAAGGATTTCACGCGATTGCATAGAACAAATTCACCTCTGCCCCAAATTAGCTTACGTGATCGCGGATGAACTTATGCGATCCCATATAAGGAAACCAGAAGAAAAATACCAGCAGCTATCAGCTATCTCCCAAAGACCAAAAATGATCTGTTAGCCGTCCGAAACTCACCCGAGTCCCTCGGGATCTCAACCAAATACACCAACAAGTCTTAAAACATCATACGAACTTAACCGAAACCTCAAATCACATCAAACAATGCAAACACCACGAATCACACTCCAATTCAAGCTTAATAAAACTTAAAATTTCCAACTTCTACATTCGGTGCCGAAATCTATCAAATCAAGTCCGATTGACCTCAAATTTTGCACACAAGTCATAAATGACATAACAGAGCTATGGAAATTTTCGGAACTGGGTTTCGACTCCGATATTAAAAATTCAACTCCCCGGTCAAACTTCCAAACCTAAATTCCTATTTTAGTCATTTCAAGCCTAATTTAACTACGGACTTCCAAATACAATTCTGAACACGCTCCTATGTCTAAAATCACAATACAAAGTTGTTGCAATCATCAAATTCTATTCCGGGGTTATTTATTCAAAAGCCAAAATTTGGTCATCTCTTCCAACATAAAACTTCCAAATTTAAAATTTTCTTTCAAAATCAACTTCGAACTTCGGAAAGTTTAATTTCGACCACACGCACAAGTCATAACACCTAAATTAAAGCTACTCAAGGCCTCGAATAGTTGAATGACACGTTAGGGCTTAAAACGATCGATCGGCTCATTACATTCTCTCCCACTTAAACATACGTTCATCCTCGGACATGCTAAGAACTGTTCCAGAGTTTTTCAAATTTACTGTTTAACACCTGGTACACCTACCCGTGCCATCACCATCCCAGTTTGGCACCTCGGCTCAAGTCGGACGGAAGGTTCTCCCTTATTATTCAATCAATAAGCCTTAGAACCAATTCCAACCTCCGAATTTCTTTACAATACCTTATTCTAACACACGAACATCGTATCAATCACCACGCACTGTACCAAAACGGGATTGTGCATCTGTGCTGAAATCGCCCCATGTACTACATAAGTCGGTTGCCCACAATAACATCCTCCGAGCCCAATAGATTTAAATTTTAATGAATTTGTAGCCCATAATACACCCCATAACACATATAAGCCTTGCTCCAATACTCGAAATGCTACCACAACGAAAAGGATGCGTAGAAACTTATAACCACTTGCCAAATTAACAAATCATGGAGCTTCTCCTCTTGACAAGGACCATTACCTCATTATGAACATAATAGAGATATTTATTCTTTAATATACCTTATATAAATCTGATTGCACTGATCTCAGGTCCAAAAATCTCGTCTCACTCTATATAAGCTACACAGGCAATAAGCCAACTCAAATACTAACCAAGATCCCGTATGAGGCCAACAATGTGCCAACTGGCTACAAACTCAAATGTGATACATAAGGAAAAATGAACTCTGGAAAGAGCTACTCACCCCGCATAACTAATTTAACAACAGAAAATATGTCATGAATCTTTCTCAGAAAATGCGAACAAAACACACATGAATAGATATATGGAAATGTGCCCAACTTAACGCTATTTCTGCGTGCAACCCAATTCACATATGATACCCATGGCAGCATGCCACCCGATCCATACGGAATAATCTAAGGAAAACACACCTCGAACTCTAACGCTTATACCCACGAATGCCTGAATATCAACCATAAGCACGCCAAATGCATATTACGAATCCTGGGAGAATGGGTAGTGTCATACACTATAAAACCGAAGCACAATTACAGTGTGATATATGATCTGCATCCCGAGAGCCATCCTGCTTATATAATACCACTGTGGACCTCAACGAATTGTACAAAATCAAGCCAACTCATAGCCCACACGACATTATAAAGTATCACATGAAATTGCTGGAGATGAAATTAACATCCCACACCCGAATATTCTTCCTTAATAAATGTTATGCTGCATTAACACACCCAGACCAGTGTAGAGTATACATCCACATTTGGCCCCATCAACGGACCTCAAACCGATTTTGTTTTTGATCATATCACACTTGGGTAAATAATCTCTCAAGGATCCACAATGACCCTTTTCCTATGACACGCAAGAACAACCATCGAATTCGAAACAGACCTTCACAATTCTCAACAAACTGAATTGAGTGCCCTTCAAGCATAAATTCTCACATTAGCGATAGTACCACAATATCCATATTTGGTTGTTAAATCTTTAATCAATCAAGTGACTACATGTCATACTTATACAATATTCTCATGGAATACCCTCCCACGACCTTCCGCAACAGATAACAAGTCTGCACATCCATACCATCGGCCATACTAATGTTGTAAGGAGAATTAACGATCTGCAAATCAATACACAAAACCTCTTACACATAACACCGATCTCAGGTGACCAGCTTGCTTTAAACCTCTAAATCCTTTTCTGCGCGTCCGAGCTTGTGACATTCTTGTCAACACCAAACCGCAACCTCGATCCTAAACATCCAATTCCATACCTCTCACCGCACTTATCATGCGGCTACGTGATAATACACGTATTCAGCACAACCCTTGAACTACTAGTAGTATTAAACACTTCACTGGCTAGAAACCTTTCACTTTGCATCATTTCAGAAGGGCCAATGTAACATGCAACCGAATTTCCCCAAATAATAGGAAAAGACACACCCTCAAACCGTGATCTCAACCGTCATAACTCTTCCGGACTCCATTTGCACAACAAAGGCATTTGAATCAATTACCTCCAAATAAATCAAATTATAGCACCGTCAAGCCTCGCACATACCGCTATAACCACCTGTATAAATTAACACGCCGAAGGAACTGATCATCGCCACCATCATGCCAATTCAACCATTGCTAACCGATCCGACTACTTCTAATTTTCTCTGGACTTTCCCTAGGAATAATAATAGATCCATTCAAAACGTCATGAACCCAAATCCGCACTCATCCTGAGTGACCTCATTTCTTGAGACCACACTGTCTCCAAAAACCACGAACTATCTCATGCCCTCCTTAAGCGCATATTAGCATCTTCAACTGTTACACCTATTATGGAAAATCCCTCTATGAATCCGAAGTTATTTTCTTCCATTCCTCCGATGCTACACTGCAACCCAAAGATAACGTAGAACACTCCAAGCCCCTTTCATAATATGCTTCAAAAGCTCGATACTTAACCAAACTACAGGCTCGAAATCCTTAGGCACAACACTTTAACTTTTGAATCCACTAGGATCGTTGTTGAGAGTCACTCATTTTGACTTGGTCTCGACTATAACCAAACTTCGTAGCCCTGCTAGCACATGAACACCTTCTCAACGAAGCACCCGGCTGGATCACTTTCCTTGTACATCACCTCCACACGAAGCATAAACCCCTAGTCTTCTCAAAACTTAACATGAACCGATAAAGCCAAATATGGCACACATTCCCCAAATCCTTTGCTCAAAGTACCACTGATGTTTTTTTCCTTTGTTGTAATGACCCACCAATACACCAATAACCAGAAACCACACAAATAGACAACTGTGCAATCCAATTGTAGACAGTGGGGCTCTCCCACTTAGCTTGAAGCTGCAATTACATAACTCTGGAACTCACCAAGACTCCTTATACCTCATTGACACAATCTCGCATAATCGACCCACCTAATTCCTCGAAATACTTATGTTAAACATTTCATGAACATTCTTAATCACTAGCCACATTCACATATTCGACCTCTTACTGGATAGCATGTAAAATTCTTTGTCGAAGCACCATCAACACCACGCAACCGCTAACTTGCTCACAGAAGATATCCCACCAGTGGAAATTCCATGCCGACATCCACCAACAACGCTACACCGAGTACTATTACCACAAAATCAATAAACCATCCTGAGCTTGTGCTCGTTCACAAGCTATAAAAGTCTGTTCACTCCCCGTTGACACAAACTAAAGGTGCAATGATATATCCCAACCCTAAGTCATGTTGCACTCCTCTTCATATCAGGCAAACTCATTTATGTCGCATCCAATCTTCCCCCGGTATAACAGCCAAAATTCAAAATTAAGTCTGTAGACCTAGTCATTGTCCACCACGAATCCCAAATCACTTCAAACTTTCCTCAAGACATGTACTTATCCTACCACATAACCCATATGCTACCTTGCCACTCTCCCACTTTTGTCAACTCCTCTTCTTTAAGAAACTACTCGACTTCTGTTTCTCACACTTGGCCTTCTAGGAACTTAACCACCACAAGACACCTCCTACATGTCCTTCCTCATCCTTTGCTGCCCAGTTGTTTCCTTAACTGAAAATCCGTCTCTGTAGCACTTGAACCAATAGGTCGTTACGATCTTTAAACCTCTCTGAATATCATCCTTCTCGAGCCAGCAACACTAGGAACACCGATTCGATCTTGAACCACTGCACACCATGATTTCTGACAACTGCTTCCCCGATACCAATTCCTAACACCCCTCCATGAAGGCGAGTTGAAGAAAACCATAACACAGGAGAACCTTAACGCATTTAACAAGGAGATGACACCACATCACATTTGAGAACTCTACCACGCTCGAAAATATCAAGCCTCATTATTCCATCAACCCCAAATCGGAACATAAATAGTCTGATTGCCTTTCCTCTGCTGGAAATAAAATATTGAACCTCTGAATCATGTACTTAGAAAACCCTTTTTTAAAGCCGTTTACTACCCCGACACATAGACAAGCATCCTACCATTACATAAACATTGTGCGATAGCAACACACGAATCATAATAACAATCAATGCCAAATCTCAAAACCTTAGGTAGTACTGATACTGTGTTAAAACAACAGAATGGCCTTCCGTAAGGCGATGGCAATAGCCCAATCAACTACGCAGGGAGAAACATCATGTATCACATCTATAGTACCATTACAATTTCTCAATTCCTGATTTATAACAAGCGTTTCACGTCGCATAAGATGGAGTAGGAATGAAACAAATTCATAAGCCTCAAAGGAATCGAATCGCACGATGAGGAATCAAGAAGGGAAATGCTCCTAACAGCCCTGTAGCCTCTCGAAGATAAGTACAGACGTCTTCGTACCGATCCACGAGACTCTACTAGACTTTCTCATGAATCGTGAGACCTAAGTGAACCTAGTGCTCTGATACCATGTTGTCACGACCCAAATTCTATTAAGGTCGTGATGGCGCCGGACAACACTGTCAGGCAAGCCAACAGTAAATACTAAATTGGGTTTTCATTTTTATTACTTTTGAAATCATATTTTCTTTTAATATTCATAGTAAAGAATGGGGATTTACAAAGCAAATAATAATACTTTTAACAAATTCAACACAAAACAACCCATATTCCTCCCAAAACCCGATGTCACAAGTGCATGAGTATTTACTAGGAATATAAATAAAATATAGCAACTGTCCGAAATACAAATTAAATAGGAAAAAAAATATAAATAACTCTGAAGGAGACTCTACTGGCTGCGAATCGTAATATAGAATGCAGCTCACCTAAGTCTCTGCATTAACCACATCTTTGCGCCCACAATGCCCCAAAACATATATGTACCTACACAAAACTGTGCAGCAAGTGTAGCATGAGTACGTAAACAACGTGTACCCAGTAAGTATCAAGCCTAACCTCGAAGAAGTAGTGACGAGAGGTCGACTTTGACACGCACTAAGGGTCAATGATATTGAAATAGAAATATTTAAATCAACATGATTTATAGGAATGACAATAATTTTATTTAACCAGCAGAAATAATTAATTCTTTAAATGCGACAATTTCCAATTTATTAATTAACTTCACAAGTTGCAATTAAAATATCAAGGTATCGTAATTATTATTATTAGGCACGATTTCTGCCGAGGTCATACGGGCTGATCCAGAGTGTCATGTACACTGCCGAGGAACGTGCGGTGCGATCAATAGATGCATCTATACTGTCGAGGCATTCGGCCCACTCCACAAGAAAGGAGGACATTTTCTTATGTACCTCCGGAAGGAGAGTGTATTTATTACAAGATTAATTCGAGGGGATAAATAATTTCTTTTAACAATTAATTAATTTAAACAAAAAATTAAGTATATGAAATTTCCATCTTTTACTATCTTTCCCTAACAATTCACAATATATTACAAATAATTTAATTAAATGAAGAATATAATTTGCACACTTAATTCATGATTTGAGTCCTAAACTATCCGAACTTTGTATAAATAGTAGCTACGTACGGACTCTCATCACCTCGTGCATACGTAGTCCCCACATTTACAAACAATTATTAATTTAAATCACATATGGGGTAAATTCCTTCTCACAAGATTAGACAAGAGACTTAACTTGACTTGCTCCAATTTAAACTACTAGTAGACCTTTTCCTCGATTATCCAACTCTGAATGGCTCGAATCTAGCCAAAATAATTCAATACAGTCATCAAAAATTATAGGAATCAATTTCATAAGAAAATACAACATTTTTCAATAAAAACCCGAAATTAACTCAAAAGTATGTTTGTGGGGCCCATATCTCGGAATCCGGCGAAAGCTACTAAATATGAACGCCCATTCAACCATGAGTCAACTCACATAAAAATTACTAAATTACGATAACAATTCAGCCCTCAAATCCTCAAATCTATCCAAGAAGGTTTTCAAACTTTTCCAACTTAATTCACCAATTAGATGATAAAAACAATGATGGATTCGGGTAATTTAACCAATATTGAGTTAAGAATACTTATCCCGTTGTTTTCTCAGAAATTCTCCCAAAAATTGCCTTAATCCGAGCTCCAAATTGGTAAACATTTCAGAACTTAAACTCTCTGCCCAGTCATTTTCTCTACGCAATCGCGGACTTGTCCACGCGATCGCAATGCAAAAATTCTCCCGCTGCCTAAATTAACCCTACGCGATCGCGAAATGCAAACTCACAGGCCTATGCGATCGTGAAGCACAAACACGTGACCTCCACTTACTCTATGCGAACGCGAGCTTCTTCACGCATTCGCGAATAATAAACTCCCACAGCTACCTGATCGCATCCCTTTTCACGCGATCGCGACGAACAAAATCATCACTGCCTCAAACAAGCCTACGCGATCGCAAACCATCTCACGCGATCGCATAGAATAAAGTCACCTCTACCCCATATTAGCTTACGCGATCGTGGACAAACTTATGCGATCGCGTATAAGGAAACCAGAAGAAAAATACCAGCAGCTATCAGCTATCTCCCAAAGGCCAAAAATGATCCGTTAGCCATCCAAAACTTACTCGAGTTTATCGGGACCTCAACCAAATACACCAATAAGTCCTAAAACATCATACGTACAGTTGAAACCTCAAATCACATCTAACAACGCTAAAACCACGAATCATACTCCAATTTAAGCTTAATGAAACTTAAAATATCCAACTTCTAAATTCGGTGCCGAAACCTATCAAATCAAGTCCGATTGACCTCAGATTTTGCACACAAGTCATAAATGACACAACAGAGCTATGAGAATTTTCGAAACTGGGCTCCAACTCCGATATCAAAAAGTCAACTCCCCGATCAAATTTCCAAACTTAAATTCCTACTTTAGCCACTTCAAGCCTAATTTGGCTACGGACTTCCAAATAAAATTCCGAACATGCTCCTAAGTCCAAAATCACCATACGGAGCTGTTAGAATCATCAGAATTCTATTACGGGGTCATTTACCCAAAAGTCAGAGTTTGGTCAACTATTTCAACTTACAGCTTCCAAATTTAAAAGTTTCTTTCTAAATCAACTCCGAACTTCCCGAAGTTTAATTCCGACCACGCATACAAGTCATAACACCTGAAATGAAGCTACTCAAGGTCTCGAATCGCTGAATGACGCGCTAGGGCTCAAAACGATCGGTCGGGTTGTTACAAGCATACTCCCAATCACCCATCCTTTTCCCCAAACTCGAAATTGAAGACTAGAGGTTTTGAATCTTGCCTCTTTAGTGATGATTTTGTGAGATTCCCTTGTTGGATTTGAAGGCTTGAACAAGATATTGGTGAACACAAAACTTCATCTATTTCTTATCTCTAGAACACTCTCACTTCTCTCTAAAATCATCAGATATTTGCCCCAAAATAAGCTCCAAAGCCTATTTTCAAAATGGGGTTGGGTTATAAAAATAGGAAAATTAACCCTCCGAACTCAGGTTTGCGGTCGCAGAATGGGTATGTGGGTCACACAATGGACCGCAAAACTGATGCCCACAACTGGGCTGCACTGGTCAATTATGCAATCCGCAGATTATTTCTATGGCCCGTAGAATGATTCTGCGGTCGCAGAATTGGCCGCAGAATCACATTCTGCTAGCCTTTGGTAATTGGGTCATCTCTTCTTGTAGGAGTATCCAAATAAGGAACGGTTTGAAGCGTTGGAAACGAGACTCGAATATATTTAATTTTATAGGTTATCCATCACATAAATACTTATATATATATATATATATATATATATATGTATATATGCTTGTCCAAAGTTTGGTCTTGTGCATAGTCATTTGGAACT
The DNA here is from genome assembly GCA_000715115.1 of Nicotiana otophora. Lineage (NCBI taxonomy): Eukaryota > Viridiplantae > Streptophyta > Magnoliopsida > Solanales > Solanaceae > Nicotiana > Nicotiana otophora. The sequence goes on from AWOL01S0145575.1 coordinate 11,277, forward strand.
TTTAGCCTATCATGTAATTTCCAACTTGACTTGGACTTAGGGCTCTCCATAGACCCTGCATCACTTATAATATGTCTCATACACTTATTATAAAATCTAATTGATATACATTATATTAATAGTCCTCGTCTGCACACAAAATATAACATAATTAGCACACATCAATTTTCTTACTAGCGCTTAAGTACTTCAAAATTTTCAATCTCATACTTTCTTTCCGAAATTGACTACCTCAATCTCATACTTTCTTTCCAAAATTTCAACTTACTTATGGCCCTTAAAACTCGACTATCTTTACAAATTCTTAAACATTTTGACAGACTTTTCCCTGTAACTGGGCCTATCCACCTATCAGAGAATCACCTAAATCACCATATCAACATTTCCACAACTCGACAAAGCATCACAATGTATATTAACATCACAAATCTCAACATTACAGGCAGTATATTATCAAGAGTGATATCTGCACATGAACTGCACATTTTAAAATCATAACACCTACAAACTACCTTTCAAATCAAAACCTATTGCTATAAAATCAAGCGAAAATATTTTATTTCCACAACTCTTTCGGCCATCAAGGTGACCTTCTTGACTTACAAACTTTGCCATAACACATTAACGTAGGCAATCCCAACTTCCAAATTTATCTAACAAGGATGACAATTAGGTACCTCTCATAAGCTAACTATCCATTAACTTCACATCCACTAGCGTCAACCGGAACAATAGATAAAGGAATTCCAACAACCTTATTAGAAATAGACACATGAAACCGGCCGCTGAATGATTCTGCGGTCGCAAAACTGGCCGCAGAATCACATTCTGCCAGCCTTTGATAATTTGGTCATAACTTCCTGTAGGTGTGTCCAAATGATGAACGATTTGAAGAGTTGGAAACTAGACTCGAATATATTTAATTCAATAGGTTATCCATCACATACATCCTTATATATGTGTATATATTACTGTCCAAAATCTGATCTTGTGCGTGGTCATTTGAAAATTTTAGCCTATCATGTAATTTCCAACTTGACGTGGACTTAGGGCTCTCCTTAGACCCCGCGTCACTTATAATATGCCTCGTACACTTATTCTAAAATCCAATTGATATACATTATATTAATAGTCCTCGTCTGCACACAAAATAATATAATTAGCACACATGAATTGTTTTACTAGCACTTAAGTACTTCATAATTTTCTGGGGTTTTACATTCTCCCGCATTGAAGAACATTCATCCTCGAATGTTTTACAAGTCACTTCTAAGAGTAGAGTTACCATCCTTTTACCCCAACCATTATACATAGGAACCTATGACTACCTCGGTCCCATACTTCCTTTCCAAAATTTCAACTTACTTATGGCCCTTAAAACTCTGTTATCTTTACAAATTCTTAAAATGTTTGACAGAGTTTTCCATGTAAGTTGGCCTATCCACCTGTCAGAGAATCACCAAAATCACCCTATCAACATATCCACAAGTCGACAAAGCATCATAATGTATAGCAATAGCACAAATCGCTACATTACAAGCATTATATTATCAAGAGTGATATATAGACATGAACTGCACATTTTTAAATCATAACACCGAGAAACTACCTTTCAAATCAAAACCAATTGCTATAAAATCAAGAGAAAATATTTTCTTTCCACAACACTTTCGGCTTTCAAGGTGACCTTCTCGACTTACAAACTTTGCCATAACACATTAACGTAGGCAATCCCAACTTTCGGACTTATCTAACACGGATGACAATTAGGTTCCTCTCATAAGCTAACTATCAATTAACTTCACCTCCATTAGCTTCCATCGGAACAATAGATAAAGGATTTCCAACTACCTTCTTAGACATAAACATATGAAACACCGTGTACATGGAGGACAATGATGGGTGAAACATCATGCTCATAGTTTGTCCCATTTCCTTCAGCTTTCATAAGGTTTGATTTCCCATATTAACACACTGTGTTTGTCTTAATCGGCGGCAGCAATTTTGTGCCTACACACACATTATACGTATGCCCATAATCAAATATCTGGTCATAATAATTGTTCAAAATTAATTCCAGCATCCTCAATTAATCTTATATTAACCAAAATCTCGTTTCAATTTTTTCACAACATTGACAGCAACACGCGAGGCATGAAGACCTCATAATTATTTACCCATATTAACCAGTCACACTTAACATCACTGGGCACTCACCTCATAGGCTAAAACTCAATATTTACAGCACAAATATGGCTAAATATGCACAGAAAATACATACAAAATTATCAAATATGCCTAACAAGCATGACTCCCTATTAGTACTATAGTACAAGCTTTAATTTCACAGAGTCAGAATTTAAACTCATAATTCTTTTTTTCACCACAAGGACCTCGTCCTTATATAACTTCCATCACGGCTTGTAGCCTGATTTAAATATTTCACACCATATAAAAATGCGAGGATCTCGTCCTCAACTCAGAATCACAGGTATTTTGCACATTGTGCCAACTGAAATTTTCCATTCCCTTTCTTTCTTCTTTTTAATAAATTTCGTAAACAGTTTTTACAACACATAAGGAACCCCCATACCGATAGGACATATAATTAATAAAATTGTAATCAATTATCCCAAAATCACATCAAAAACCACTATAGTGAGTAATAAGAAGTCACCTTTTGGGACTCATAGCCCACAATAATGTACAAAACAAAAATCTGATAGACATGACTAATACCATCAAGTTTCCCAATAGGGATAAACGCGTGGAGTACAAATTCACAAATCCCCGATATAAGGAGCATGAAAGGAGTTACCACCTCGATAACTGAAGCAAAATAAGAATAGTGCTCCTTTTATTATAAATTAATTCATACCTTAATGACATCATCTGGTGTATCGGCCTCAGACAATTCATAGAAATTATTTCAACGGGTTGGGCCTCCACCTCTTGGGCGCCCTCTACCCACCTATCTTCCACCCATAACTGGCTGTGCACATGGGGATATTAACTGGAATAAAGCATGTAGCCTGAGTATTTTGATGAAATTCTCCTTTCCCAAGTCTGGGACAATCTCTCATGATGTGCCTGGTATAACCACATTCATAACAACACCTCTGAGGCCACGGCTGCTCGTACTGTGTCTGTGCCGGATAACTGGAATAACTACTGTAAGAACCTCGTATGGGTGGTGCACTATAACTGGAGCACTACGAGTACTCTGAATTGCGTACTGGGCTGACCGACTGCCCGAGCCTCCACCATGATGAGTCATAGGTGCATAGTAGAATCCACTGAATCCTCCAGTGTTCCGAGACCTTTTGGTCTATTTAGACTCATTTTCCTCACTTCGAACACGTTCTAACATCCTGGCAATCTCTACTACTTGCTGAAATGGAATGTCAGCCTGCAATTCTCAAGCCACGCTTATTTTAAAATCATAATCGAGCCCTTCAATGAATCTGCGAACTCTCTCTCTAATTGTAGGAATCAAGATAGTTGCGTGTCGGGCTAACTCACTGAACCTGATAGTATATTCTGACACCGTCATGGTGCCCTGATGCAACCATTCGAAGTCTGTACGCCATGCTTCCTGGAGAGTATGGGGAAACATTTCCTAAAATTGAGCCCGTTATGGCTTGTTTTCATATTCCTTAATCACAAAGGTTATCATGAATTGAGTTGTTAAATTACTTACATTTATTATTTTTATTTATGGATCGGGTTACATGCCACAACGGGTGAAATAAAAGAGGATTGATATTGATATGGTGAGATCAGGTTGCACGCCGCAACGGATTTTACATGTGACTTTCATATGGTGAAATAATGGAGGATTGTGATATTGATTCTGATTATATGGTGGGATCGAATTACGCGTCGCAACGGATTTTACATGTTATTCTTAATATTGATATGGTGAAATAAGGGAGTATCGTGTTTGTACGGTGGGATCAGGTTGCGCGCCGCAATAGATTGTGTGTTTTGTATTCATTATGCATTGTGTTGGCTTTTATTATTTTTGGTCGAGATTCTAAGGACTGATAATTTATGGTTAGACTGATTTCAAGGAATGAATTTATGTGATGACCCAAAAGGTCATCTTATGTTTTAGAACACGAATATGCACTCTTAAGTCTTACAAATCTCATTTTACCCTCCTCAATTTGTGTGCGCATTACGGGCAGGTTTTCGGAAAGCTTTTATGTTGAAAACTAATGAAAATAAGAATTTTTGCCTTAAAAGTTAATTATAGTTAACTTCGGTCAACATGTTTGATAAACAGGCCCGGATTCATGTTTTGATGGTCCCGGTGGGTCCGTATCGAATTATGGGACCTGGGCGTATGCCCGGAATCGAATTCGGAGGTCTCTAGCTCAATTTATGAATTTTTGATGAAAATTAAAAGTCTGAAAATTAATTATGTTTAAGAATTGATTGATGTTTGGCATTGTTAGTACCGGGTCCGTATTTTGGTTCCGGATCCTGGTACAGGTTCATTATGATATTTAAGACCTGTCTGAGAAATTTGGAGAGAAATAGAGTTGGTTTGACGTGATTCGGACCTTCGGTTAAGAAATTAGTAATTTTAAAGTGTTCTTGAGAATTTTCATTCGATTTGGTGCTAAATTCGTAGTTGTAGGTGTTATTTTGGCGATGTGATCGTGCGAGCAAGTTTGTATGATGTTTATATACTTGCGTGCATGTTTGGTTTGTAGCCCCGGGGGCTCGGGTGAGTTTCGGATAGGCCACGGGATGTTTGAGACTTTGGAAAATCTGGTATTCTGCTGCAGCAGGTGTTCTTGCATGTCCTTCTTCGCGTTCGTGAAGGTCCTCTCACGAACGCGAAGAGTAAACTGATGAGGCAGGGATTTCTTCTTCACGAACATGAAGGCTTGGTCGCGAACATGAAGCGATGGGGGCGTTACCCTTTCGCGACCGTGACAAGCCTATCGCGAACATGTAGTGTTAGGCATTGGGGAGGGGGAGTCAGTCATTCCTTCATTGCGAACGCGAGCAATGCCTCGCGAACGCGAAGGCCAAGGGGAGTAACCATCGCGAACGCGAGATGGGTCTCGCNGGGGCGTTACCCTTTCGCGAACGTGACAAGCCTATCGCGAACGTGTAGTGTTAGGCATTGGGGAGGGGGAGTCAGTCATTCCTTCATTGCGAACGCGAGCAATGCCTCGCGAACACGAAGGCCATGGGGAAGTAACCATAGCGAATGCAAGCTGGGTCTCGCAAACGCGAAGGCTTGGTAGCCAGTACCCTTCGCGAATGCGACAGTGCTCTCGCGAACGTGGTGAACACTATCGCTCATCACTTAACAGAATCCAAAAGTGGGATTTTAGCCAAAAAATAATTTTTCTCAAAAACCAAACGGTGAGAGGCGATGTTTCAAGAGCCATTTCTTCCCCAAATTGTTTGTAAGTGATTCTAAGCCATTTTCTTTTAATTATCCATTACATTTCTTGAATTTTAAACCTAAAATCTAGAGTTTTCATGGTAGAATTAGGGGTTAGGGTAGAAACTAAAGATTTCGGGAATTTGGGGATTTAGACCTCAATTTAAGGTCAGATTCCAAAACCAATTATATATTCGGGTTCGAGGATGAATGGGTAAATGGATTTTGGTCCGAACCTCGGGTTTTGACCAAGCGGGCCCGAGGTCAATTTTTTGACTTTTTGGAGGAAAATGTGGGAAATTTAATTTATGCAATATATTTGATTCCTTTAGCAATATTTGATATAATTGAGTCAGTTTTCAATAGATACGAGTGGTTTGGAGGTGAATTCCAAAGAAAAAGTTGTGATTGAGAATTAAGTAGCCTTCGGAGCGAGGTAAGTGTTGTGTCTAACCCTGACTTAAGGGAATTAGGAACGTTAGATTAATTGCTAAGTGAAATTCATATTAGCGGCGTATATGTGAGGTGACGAGCACTTATGCGCCGCCAATGTACCTGTTTTCCATGTTTCTATGTTTTTCTTGTATTGTCTTATTCCTATGCCTAATTGCTACGTGTTATACTAGTGTTGTTCAATTTATCGTTCTTATTATTTTTACGGACTTTCTGGTGATAATTGAGTTTTTATTTCAAGTTGAGATTGATATTATGGAACCAAATGTTGAAGTAAGGTTTGTACTTGTTATTCTATCTTCCAGCTGTTATTTATGCATTGCATTATGGTAAGGGAGAGTGTTAATGCACGAAG
>AWOL01S0145594.1:11463-24090 GCA_000715115.1 Nicotiana otophora
CGCCCCACCCCACACTTGCGTCCACCCGCCCCGCAGTTTCATTTTTTTTTATAAATTTGTTTCTTTTCTTCGTCTATACTCATTTTACTTAAAACACATTGGATGGTTTTAACCTTAGTTAATTAATTTAAAATACTACAACTTCATTTCTTATAAAAGTGATTCGACTGGTTGCCCATCATATCCTTTTATTCTATTTTACAAATATATTTTATTGGAATGATAGAAAAGGAATTTTGTTGAACATTAAGCTTTCAATTCTGCACCAGTAATTAAGTTTGCAGAATCACATATTATAGGAAGCAACTCGCCTAAAATGAGATTTAAAATGTTGTAAGCATGTCATTAGGAATACCAACCATAACTTCAATGCCAAAATTGCCCAAAGCCTTAAGTGTGTCATAATCAGCATAAAAAAGCTTAACTTTTTTGAACCCATTGTCTTTTAGCATTTTGACTACTATCTTAGGAGGCAAATTATGTGTTGATTGAGTTCCCCAATTGGCACCTATCCCACTAACTAAATGTCACGACCCGAAATTTCTACCATCGGGATCGTGATGGCGCCTAATATTTCACTTGTTAGGCAAGCCAACATTAGAATACTTTACTCTTTTTAACAATTTAAATTTAATTAATGAAAAAGAACTGATTTAATTGCAATAATCCAAATATAAACGCGGAAGCTAAAATCGTAAAAATATCTGCTATGAATCCCTGAACCCGGTGTCACAAGTGCACGAGCTTCTAGAGTAATACATAGAAGGGTCTGAAATAAATACAAAGATGTCTGAATGAAAATACACAGCTAAATAAAAATGAAGACGGGGACTTCAGGAGCTGTGGGCGCTGAGCAGTTGTACCTCAGGTCTCCGCAGGCTGTCCAATCTGAGCTCTATATTAGTCTTCGTTAGGACCATCTCCAAAATATGCACAGTGTGTAGAGTGTAGTATCAGTACAACCGACCACATGTACCGGTAAGTGCCGAGCCTTACCTTGACGAAGTAGTGACGAAGCTAAGGCGGGTCACCTACACTACAACCTGAACGCAATATATAATAATGACAGAAAATAGGAATACTAAACAGAATTAAACAGCCAACTGAAAGTAATAACCACAACCTCAAAAATAAACCAGTGTCGTTCAGAATCACCAATCTTTAATAATTCAGATACAAATACCAAAAGAAAACCAACACAACTCAAGAAATGAAAACATATAGGTTGTTGCGACGCGCAACCCGATTTCACTAGACAACACAAATTCCTCCCGTATTTCACTGGAAGGATATATATATATATATATATATATATATATTACAGCGTGCAACCCGATCCCACCATATGTAAATATCACAGTCATAATTCACTCTTATTTTACCATGTCAATCCACCCTTATTCCACATATTGCGGCGTGCAACCCGATCACATCGTATAGTATAAATTCACCCTTATTCCACCTCAACATATCACCTTTATTTCACATGTTACGGTGTGCAACCCGATCCCACCATATCAATATCAAGTACTCACTAAGCACAGGAAAACTCACAATTCAAATAATAGAAAAACCCTTTACAATGCCAAGACACCAAACTGAACAAATAGGAAATCTTGTACAATATGATACTCCGAATAAGTAATACTATACAGCGAGACCAATCCAGAATTTACAACTACAAGGTACAGATAAACCAACTTGAGCAAATAGTAGGAGATTATGAAACTATGGAAAGAACTAATATCATAAACAAGAAGTAACAATGACTACAAGTGGCAATTAGGCAAGGAAACACATTTAGAGCATATAACAACTAAGACAAGGAAAGAGATAATATAAGAAGAACGAGAAAACATGGAAAAACAGATAATTCGGCGGCGCATAAGCACTCGTCACCTCACATATACGCCTCTCACATGAAATTTATATAGCAAATAATCTGAGGGTTCCTAATTCCCTCAAGTCAAGGATAGACACAACACTTACCTCGCTCCAAAGACCACTCAAAGCTCAACCACAGCTTTGCCTTTCAAACCAGCCTCCGAATCAACAATATCTAACAAATTACCAACCAAATGATTCAAAATAAGCCTTAGGGATCACCCACAATTGTAAAAGATTCAATTTAGGTCATTATTGAAAAAGTCAACAAAAGTCAACTCTCGGGCCCGTTTGGTCCAAACCCGAAATTCAGACTAAAACCCGATTACCTAATCACCCCCGAGCCTGGTTATGTAATTTATTTTGGAATCCGACCTCAATTTGAGGTCTAAATCCCAATTTCTCAAAAATCCCCAACTCTACCCAAACCCCAAATTTCAACCATGAAAACACTAGATTTTAGGTTAAAAACTTGTGAAATATAATGAAAGATTGAAATAAACTAGTTTAGAATCACTTACCAACGATTTGGGGAAGAAGAAGTCTTGGAAAAATCGCCTCTAATGTTTTAGGTTTTGAAAATTTGATAAATGAACCAAAAATCTCGTCTAAGTCTTATTTGTTCAGTTGCAGATGTCGCATTTGCGACCTAGGCTTCGCAATTGCGAATCTTGCAAATGCGAAGATTTTATCGCAAATGCGAGAAATATCATACCTCTGCAATCTTCGCAAATGTGAAGAATAGTTCTATGATTACCCAAAAGGTCAACTTACGTTTTAGAACTCAAATCTGCGCTCTTAAGCCTTAAAAATCTCATTTTTACCCTCCTCGATTTGCGTATGCAGTCCGGGTATTGGCCCGGAAGGCTTATATGTTAAAAACTGATGAAAACAAGAATTTTTTCCATAAAAGTTGATCTTAGTTGACTTCGGTCAACATTCTTTAGTAAACTGGCCCATATCCATATTTTGATGGTCCCGGTGGGTCCGTATCGAATTATGGGACCTGGGCGTATGTCCGAAATCGAATTCGAAAGTCCCTAACTTGAGTTATGAATTTTTGAGGAAAATTAAAAGTTTGAAAATTAATTATTTCTAATAATTGATTGATATTTGGCATTATGAGTATCGGGTCCGTATTTTAGTTTCGGATCCCGGTACAGGTACATTATGATATTTAAGACTTGTCTGTGAAATTTTGTGAGAAACAGAGTTGATTTGATATGATTCGTACGTCGAGTTGACAAGATAGGAATTTTAAAGTGTTCTTGAGAATTTCATTTGATTTGGTGCTAAATTGGTAGTTCTAGGTGTTATTTTGGCAATTTGATCGCGCGAGCAAGTTCGTATGACATTTTTAGACTTGTGTGCATGTTTGGTTTGGAGCCCCGAGTGCTTGGGTGAGTTTCGGGTAGGCCACGGGATATTTTAAACTTTGTAAATCTGGTATTTTGCTGCAGCACGTGTTCTGGCATGTCCTTCGCGTTCGCGAAGGTACTCTCGCGAACGCGAAGAGTAAACTGGGCAGCTGGAGTTTTGATGGGGGCGTTACCCTTCGCGAATGCGACCAGCTCCTTGCGAACGCGTAGTGTTAGGCACACCTGGGGAAGAGTCGATCGTTACTTCATCGCAAACGCGAGCAATGTCTTGCGAACGCGAAGGCCGGGGGGGGAGCCTACGCGAACAAGGTCTCGCGAATGCGACAGTGCTTTCGCGAACGCGATGAACACTGTCGCCCACCACTTAACAGAATACAAACACAGGATTTAGCCAAAAATTCATTATTCTCAAAAACCAAACGGTTAGAGGCGATTTTCAAGAGTCATCTTCTTCCCCAAAGTTTTGGTAAGTGATTTTAAACCATTTTCTTTCAATTACCCATTACATTTTATGAATTATCAACCTAAAATCTAGAGTTTTCATGGTAGAGTTAGGGGTTAGGGTAGAAACTAGGAATTTCAGAAATTTTTAGGATTTAGAACTCAATTTGAGGTCAGATTCCAAAACCAATTAGAACTCAACTCGGGGGTGAATGGGTAAATGAATTTTGGTCCGAACATCGGATTTTGACCAAGCGGGTCCGGGATCGATTTTTCGATTTTTTGAAAAATATTTGAAAAAGTTAATTTATGCAATATAATTGATTCCTTTAGCAATATTCTATATTATTGAGTCATTTTTGAATAGATACGAGTGGTGTGGTGGTGAATTCCAAAAGAAAAAATGTGATTGAGAATTACGTGGCCTTCAGAGCGAGGTAAGTGTTGTGTCTAACTTTGACTCGAGAGAATTAGGAACCTCAGACTATTTATTATGTGAAATTCATGTGAGCGGCGTATATGTGAGGTGACGAGTACTTATGCGCCGCCAAATTACCTGTTTTCTATGTTCCATCCGTTTTTCTTGCATTGTCTCTTCCTATGCCTAATTGCTACGTGTTTATACTAGTATTTTTAAATTGATCGTTTTTATCATGTTTACGGATTTTCTGGTGATAATTGAGTATTTATTTCAAAGTTAAGATTGATATTGTTGAACCAAATGTTGAAGTAAGGTTTGTACTTGTTATTCTATCTCTCTGTTGTTAATTGTTCATTGCATTATGGTAAATGAGAGTGTTAATGCACGAAGGGTGATGCCGTGCCATATTGTTAGTGTAAAAGCACGAAGGATGATGTAGTGTCATATTGTGAGTGTTAATGCACGAAGGGTGATGCTGTGCTATGATATGAGAGTTAATGTACGAAGGGTGATGTCGTGTCGTTTCTATTGATTTTATGGTGAGATTGAGAGTAAAAGCACGAAGGGTGATGCCGTGCATTTTTCCTTTACTGTATTTGTTGTTTATGTTGATTCATAGTATATTGGTTGTACCAGTTATTTTTCTGCTGAAATTCTTTATCTCGTATTTCCCTCAGCATGTTTCCCCCTCCCGATAATTCTTGTATAGCTCTTCATTACTGTTATTTGCATATACACTATTAAATTGTACAGGTTGATTTGTAGGCGCCTTGCCTTAGCCTCGTTACTACTTCGTCGAGGTTAGGCTCGACACTTACCAATATATGGGGTCGGTTGTACTGATACTGCACTCTGCATTTTCTGTGCACATTTTGGTACCAGCTCGGGTTGATCGAGATTTTAGTTGTTGGATCCGCTATCCGGAGACCCAAGGTAGATCTGTCGGCGTTTAGACCTCGAAGTCCCCGTCTATCTTTTCAGTCTTACTGTTTCTTTCATCCAAACAGTTGTATTTCTTTCAGACTATTACTTGTAATGAATTCTAGAATGCTCGTAAATTGTGACTCCAAATCCAGGTAATAGTAATAAATGCAGTCTTTATATTATTCCGCACTCATTATATTTTACCTTAGCTAATTTGCTACTATTTACTGAATGGGATAAGAATTGGTTTGATGATTCTCTAACGTTGGCTTGCCTAGCAAGTGAAATGTTAGGCGCCATCACGGTCCCGATGGTGGGAATTCCGGGTCGTGAAAAGTTCGCAAATGCGAACTCCGGATTGATCGCAAATGCGACCCAGTGATCGCAAATGCAAAGAATGGCTATGTCTGCTGCCTTCGAAAATGCGAACTAGTGTTCGCAAATGCGGAATGCCAGGATCGCAAATACGATCAAAACTTCGTAATTGTGAAGGACTTCCCCCCAGCCCACTAGTCACAAATGCGATGGTCTCTTCACAAATGTGAGGCTCGCATTAGCGAGCTCGACCTCGCAAATGCGAAGTCTGCAGATTAGTTACAGCAGCTCCTATGTTTTCTAAGTTCAACACACTCTGTAGCCTATCCGAAACTCATCCGAGTCCTCGGGTCTCCAAATCAAGCATGCACACAAGTCCTAAAATATCATACGAACTTGCTCGCGCGATCAAATCGCCAAAATAACACCTAAAATTACAAATTGAACACCAAATCAAAGAAAATTTTAAAAAGACTTTAAAACTTCTATTTTCACAACCGAAAGTCCGAATCACGTCAAACCAACTCTGTTTCTCACCAAATTTCACAAATAATTCATAAATATTATAGTGGACCTGTACTGGGCACCGGAACTAAAATACGGACCGGTATCAATAAATCCAAATATCAATCAATTCTTAAATAACATAAATCTTTCAAACTTTCAATTTTCAACACAAATCAATAACTCGGGCTAGGGACCTCCGAATTCGATTCCAACCATACGCCTAGGTCCCAAATTACGATACAGACCCACCGGGACTGTCAAAACATGAATCTGAGCCCGTTTGCTCAAAATGTTGACCGAAGTCAACTCAAATGAATTTTTGTTTTTGCAAACTTTTAAATTTTTCACAGTTTTTAACATAAAAGCTTTCCGGAAATATGTTCGAACTGTGCACGTAAATCGGGGAGGGTAAAAATGAGATTTTTAAGATTTCGGATCACAAAATTAGGTTTTAAAATATGAGATGACCTATCGGGTCATCACACTAAATGCAATATGGAAACCATTGACAAGGTTACAAGACATAACACAACAAATGACTTGGAACAAGCAAAAGACCCCATTTTGCCAATAACCTCTGGTAAACAACACCACCCCAAAAGCAAAATAAATAACAGATTCAAGAACTAAAGAAAGTTAAGTATTTTCTATAACCAAGTGAGTTCTAGCTACAACAGTACATGAGGAAGAACATATGCTCTAGAGCTTCAAAGGAAATTATAACAGATAAAAATGATACTAGAAAATCAGAGGTAAGAAGAGTAAATTCACAGATAATACTCTAATTTAGCTAGCCTGAAATTTCACTTTCAAACAGAAAAATGATGTGACTCAAATTACACAACCACAAAAAATGTGATATTCAAAATATCATTTTCTCTTCCTCTTCAAAGAGGTTAAAGACTAGTAAGCCCACTTGAATCTGGTTCTTCTTCGTCTTCAAGTAAAGTTGGACACGAAACTTTGTCGACACTTGAAGTCAAACTTGGAAAAAAAAAGTATAAACATATTAAAATTAAAAACTATTAATACTATAATAAGTCATTGAGAAAAATACTTACCATTTATTTCATTCCATAACCAAGTACGAGCACACATCTAATCCTCCAAAGTAGTAGGATGAAGTCTACTACGATGAGGACTAATCAATCTCCCACTAGTGCTAAATGTCGATTCTTAAGCGACAGTACAGATAGGAATGGCTAAGAGGTCACGAACCATCTTTTGCAAAATAGGAAATTTTAAATCGTTTGTCTTCACCAACATAAGCTGTCAAATAATGGTGTACGAGGTAGCAAACTTTCTTCTAAATACACATCTAATTCAGATCTTGTGTCCACATTCACCCTACTCGACGCGACAAATTGATCAAAACTAGAGAGTCGATCACCATAAAAAACACCAACAACTTCATTAGATGCTTGAGATGACTCATGTGAAGCAAGTGCTCTACTCTGATACTCTTGAAAGAGATCAAAACAATGGTTTCGAACTTCTTAAATTTGACGTTGCCATAGAGCTAATCAAAGGATTTAAACTTTTTACCCAAGCTTCCAATTCTAACTTAATGTCACAAACTTTTGAAAAGTATTGAGTTGAAGTTGGATATTGACTCCCCGAAAATTGCTCGGTGATATGGTTAAAGAGATTCAACTTTTCACAAACTTCTTTTGCTGCACTCCATTGCCCTTCGGTTGGAAAACAACGATAATTGGTATCATTCATACTCAACTTCGAAAACACCTCTTTGTAATCTAAGGCTTTTCTCAACATTAAATATGTTGAGTTCCAACGAGTAGGGAAATCACACTCCAACCTTTTTGTGCAAGAAATATGTAGCAACCGTGCATCTTCTTCAAACCGTTCAATTCTGCCTGAAGGCCCTATCCAATATAAGACATTGTTACGCATGTTACTGATACCATCTTCTATCACCTTTACCCCTTCTTGTCTACTTAAATTTAAGATATTTTCACACCTCTTTTTTTTCGAGGGATAGGGAATTTTTCTAATTTAAGTGACATTAATCGAAATGGGATTATTTATTTGTTCAGAGTCATTACTTGGAATAATTTATGGTATCCCAAGTCACCAATTTATTTTAAATCCCAAATCGAGGAAATTGACTCTTATTTATGGTCCGAAAACACAGAAGACCGGATAAAAAATTCTGTTAACCGGGGAGAAGGTATGAGGCACTCCCGAGTTTCGTGGTTTTAGCACGGTCGCTCAACTATTAATAATTGGCCTAATTATCTGATTTATTACATGTTTAATACATATGTGCATTTTATTCCTTTTGCCGCTTTTATTGAAATTAAATTACTCTATTTTAAGCATTTATGGAATTAATTTGAACGAGTCGCGATGTCGCACACTCGTTGTTTTTGTACATATTGCGACTCGCGTCACGTAAAACGCACCAGCAATTTACAACATGTTTATTATTATTATTATTTGAAGTTATGATCGAGTCATGTGAAACGCACACTAGAAGTTTTAACCCATGAGAAAATATTATATGAATCAATATCCAAAAAGAAAAATAAAAGACTAAGAAACGAACCTTTTATGTCTCCAGGGCTTAGCTCAAGTGGCAAAGGGTGGCGGATTTGTGTCTTAGGTCACAGGTTCAAGCCCCCACACCATGCAAAGCAAAGCCTGGTATTTAAGTGGAGAAGGGTAAGGGGCGGACCCATTATCCACCGAGTTTCGAAGGCTACGGTTGGTCCAACGGATCGGCCCTAGACGGATTTATCGGTCATCAAAAAAAAAGAAATGAACCTTTTATTGAACAATTCTCTTCAATAACATTAAAAGTTCCACCGGAGCTTTACAATTTCAGATATGGCATGTCGAATTGCGACAAGAACTCGAACCGACGACTAAGATCGGAAAAGCTCAGAAAACCCACAACAACTCTTGAGGCGTTGATAACCTAGGAGATGCAGAGTAAACAGTAGGAGATAGAATGATTTTGAAATCCCCTTTCATTACTGTTTTTATTTTTTGAGATTTCAGATCTCAATCCTTTGCTGAAGCTTTTCTATGTATTTTTAGCTAATGTTCTTTTCTCGGAACTTCAAATATCACTTTAAGAATTTTGAGCTTTTGAAAGTTTTGTTTCTAGCCTATAGTGAGTGCCTTTTCGCGTGTGTGAAGAGAGGAGAGTGTAGGAGTGGAGTAAAGATGAGTGAAAGGAGTAGATGAGATTGTCACGACCCAAAATCCAAATAATCGTGATGGTACTTAACCCAACCCGCAAGGTAAGCCAACTTTAAATTATCCAATTCCAATAACAATTATTAAAGTAATTTAAGTGAATAAACATCTTAATCTCATACATCCCCCAAGAACTGGTAGTACAAATCATGAGCTTCTAAGAATAAAGTATACAAAGCGAAAATGAAATAAATACATAGTCTGTTTGAATAATACATAAACAGAGCTTTTATAAATCTAAGGCTACCCTGAACAAAAGGCATCTACAACAGGAACGTAGGTACATCTTCAAGTCACACAACCATCGAGCACAGCAACAACAACAACAACCAACATCTGCACGCAATGTGCAAAAGTGTAGTATCAGTACAACCGACCCCATGTACTGAGTAAGTAACAAACCTAGCCGTAGGTTGAAAGTAGTGACGAGCTTCCACCAAGGTCGGGTCCAAAACCAATAGTCCACAACAGTCCATAACATCAATAAGCAAATAATACCAGAAGTAACTCAGAGATAAAATGCTCAGCCAAATCATGATTTCAAAATAATAGTTTTTCCTTTCAAATCCATCAGTGAAAACTCAAATATTTTGCCGGAGTTGCCAAAAATGTGAATAGTTTGAAAATATCAAATTCCTCCCAAAATCTTGTTAAAAATAAATAAGATGTTTCATTTTCCTTCCGGAAAACCCGTGTAAAAACAAATGCATCACTATGCCCATCTGTCAAAAATGTGGCAAAATCATGAATGATGTGATGCAGTACAACATGAGGAAAAAAAATACATCTTTATGCATGTATGTCATGTGTGCATGTCAATGCGATGCAACTCAATGATAAAAATCACAAATAGCCCCTCGGGCAAAACATCACTCATATACAGCCCCTCGGGCAAACCTCACAGTCACTCGTGCCACTCGGGCATACCTCACAATCACTCTTGCCACTTGGGCATACCTCACAATCACTCATGCCTCCCAGTCACTCAGCACTCGGCACTCGCACTCAGTAGGTACCTGCGCTCACTGGGGGTGTACAGACTCCGGAGGGGCTCCTTCAACCCAAGCGCTATAGTCTGCACGGATAACTCACGTGTTGCACGGACAACTCATGTTCGCTAATAATAAAGTACGCTGCAGGCGGGCAGTCCTGATCCACACTCATCCTCACAATCGGGCCCCCGACCGATATCAACATGCTGCGGCGTGCAGCCCGATCCTATGAATATCCTCATAAATCAGACCCTCGGCCTCACTGAGTCATAAACCTCTCAAGCCACTTGGGCATTTCAGTAAAACAGGGCATTCGGCCCAAAATATTTATATGCATCAAAATAGAGTCATAAAACTAAGTTGATATGCAATGAAATGAATATGACTGAGTATGAATTTTCAATTTAACACAATATTTCATAGCAATATGACCTTTGTGGGTCCCAATGATAGTGGCACATAGACTCAACATGATTTTTAATATATTTTTTAGCTCAATTTATTTAACACATAAAACCGCATGGAAAATACCAAGGTTATTTAACTATAAAATTCCACATAAATAATTATGTCATAATTTCTATAGTGCATGCCCACACGCCCATCACCTAGCATGTGTGTCACCTCCCAACAATTCACAAAATACATATATTCAGGGTTCATACCCTCAACTCCAAGATTAGAAGAGTTACTTACCTCGAACAAGACAAATCCAATGTCGAGGAAGCTAAGCAATGCTCAAGAAATTTCATTCTGCGCGTAGAACTTCCAAACGGCTCGAATCTAGTCACAATTAATTTGATTCAGATCATAAAAATTATAGGAATTAATTCCATATCAAAATACTAATATTTTCTAAAAATCCGAAATTATGCCCCAAAAATCACCCGTGGGGCCCACGTCTCGGAATCCGATAAAACTCAGAAAATCCGAACTCTCATTCAACCACGAGTCCAACCATACCAAAATTACTCAATTCCAACCACAACTCGGCCTTCAAATCCTCAATTAAAGGCTATGAATTTTTCTATTATTTTCAACCAAAAACACTAATTTGTTGATAAAAATAATAATAGATTCGTATAATTTAACCAAAACCGAGTTAGAATCACTTACCCCAATCTATATGGTGAAAATCACCTCAAATATCGCATCAATCCGAGCTTCATAGCTCCAAATGTGTTAAAATGGCCGAAACCTCAAAATATATCTTTTGTCCAGGTATTTACTCTTCGCGATCGCGGAAAATGCTTCACTATCGCGAAGCAAAAAAAATTTCAGCCCAAACTTTGCCTTTCGCGATAGCGGAAAATGCTTCGCGATCGCGAAGAACAAATTCCCAGAACTTCCAGATAGCCTCTAGTATAATGGTTGTAACTTTTTGTACAAAACTCCAAATTGCAAATGTTTTAACTTTCTGAAAACTAGAAATGAAGAGCTATAACTTTCATTTGTTTCTCATCTCCAATTCCTTACAAATTTCTAGATATAAGCTTCCAAAGTCAGCCCTGTGCAACGGAGATTTCCAAACTCTTCCCGGACAGCCTATAGTTTGTCTACCATAACATTTTGTACACAATTCCAAATGATAAGTGGTTTATACTTCTGAAAACTAGACATCAAGGGCTACAACTTTCATTTTTGAATCATCTCCAAATTTCTTATAGATTGTGAGATATAAGCTTCCAAAGTCGGGTCACTGCAATAGGACTTTCCTCTACGCGATCGCGAAAAGGCTTCCGCGATCGCGATTCACAGTGCCCAAATAGAAAACTTGCTCTTCGCGATCACGACCATTTGTCCGCGATCACGATGCATACCTCCGTGGCCAAAAACCAGCAACTAAGAATGTCCCAAAAATGGTCCGAAACTCACCCATCCCCTCGGGACCTCAACCAAATATACCAACAAGTCCTAAAACATCATACGAACTGAGTCGAAGCCTCGAATCATATCAAACAACGCTAAAACCACGAATCATGCCCCAATTCAAGCCTAATGAACTTTAAACTTTCAAATTCTATATCTTGTGCCGAAATACATCAAATCAATCCGGAATGACTTCAAATTTTACACACAAGTCATAAATGACATAACGAAGCTATTTCAATTTCCAGAATCGGATTCCGACCTCGATATCAAAAAGTCAACCCCCCGGTCAAACTTTCCAAAAATTTAACTTTCGGCATTTTAAGTATAATTCCACTAAAGACCTCCAAATAATTTCCGAACACGCTCCTAAGTCCAGAATCACCATACAGAGCTATTGAAATCATCAAAATTAAATTCCGGGGTCGTTTACACATAAGTCGACATCCGGTCACTGTTTTAACTTAAACTTTAAACCTTGGAACTAAGTATTCCAATTCATTCTAAAACCTCACCGGACCCGAACCAATTGCCCCTGCAAGTCACACAATAACTGTACAGCCCAATTTGAGAAGTAAATAGAGAAACGGGGTTGTAATACTCAAAGCGATCTGCTGGATCGTTACATATGGGAGGGGCGGAGGCTAGCTAGGGTTCTTGGTAAAATGAAAGG
>AWOL01S0145600.1:0-18833 GCA_000715115.1 Nicotiana otophora
GATAGGTTCGTTTAGTTCCTTTAGATTTTGATGTAATAACAGGGCCACGGACCGGAGCCTCGAAGGAACCTAGCTCGACTTTGGAACTCATCACTCCATCATTCTTCTTGAACTACATACGACCTGATTCCCTTATAACCCGGGATATGTAGGTTGTCCAAAACCAGGACTCGGTTGCACCTTTTTCTTTTATTTTTTTTTTCTCTTTTGAATAATGATATGGTCAAAAACTTAGTCATACGGCTCACTTTATCTTTGCCTGAAAACTTTTAATGTTTTCAAGCAAAGAGGGCATGCTGTGAGCACCTAATTTTTTACCGTGCTTGAATATTTTTCGCTCCCATCTTCCCACGCGTGTCTCCACTCTTTGTCCCCCACACTTTGTCCCCACTATACTTTTTCTCGTCCCCCATGCTTGCCCTCATGCTTGTCTCTCCACACTTTTTCCCCTCTCCACTTTCCCTTGTCCCCCATACTTGTCCTCCACTCACAAACTCCATACCACTCTCCCTACCCATTAAAAACAACCCCCAATTCCTTTCTTCTTGGAGGAGACGGATAGAACACCCCCTAGGAGGAACCCTAAAGCCCAAAAAGAGAGAAAGTGGCGCAGCAGCATTTGGAAAGGAAAAGGCAACTGCTTGGAAAAAACAAACGCAGTAGCTGCTGTCCATCTTCTTGCTCAAAAACAACCTCAAAACAACTTCATCTTCCTCACTCAATAACCATGAAAACCAGCTGAAACTTCAGCCATTAAAACACCCCAAAACTCAGCAAGGATTAGCCAAATCGGAGCTCAAAATTCACCCCAAAACGACCGCAAAATACGCTCCAAAAATGAGCTGAAAACTGACCCCGAACCAGCCCAAAAAGCCACATGAAACTTCCAAAACGCAGCAGCTTAACCCCCTCTAAACCCCTCCATACACCAGCTCTTAAAACCATCTTGAAATAGTCTCAAAGCAGGCCCAAAAACCAGTAAAAAATACACCAAACTCTAGCTCAAAACTAGCCACTTCTCTAAAAGTTTCAGCCGAGCTTTGAGGTTGCCGGTGAGGTTCCGTTCGAGGTCGACAGCGTTGGTTTCACATTCCATTTACTTAATAGGCGATTTGCTGCACAAGTTCCCTTATCAATATATTGGAAGGCTTTGAGGTTCATTGTTTAGCCTTATCTAGTCTCTTTTTAATGATTTCAAATGTTTATAATACTTGCTTTAATTGTAAGTTACTGATTTCTGCTTGGGCACACTGATCTTGAATTGCTCACTTGTTTTATTTTATCTGTGTCGTTTGGCTGCCTAATGCGTTGGAAGGTTGTTGTTTGCGCGATATGAGTTTTGTAGCGTTTTGAATCTAGCTAATTTATTTCAATACAGTAAATATTTTTGTATTAGTAAACGTCATATTCTCGTTTCTTGCTTGAGTTTAGTATGAGAAGTTAGTTGCTTTAATTTTGTCTCCTAGTAGGAGTAAGTTATGATTGTGAGTATGGAATTTAGCATGATTCAGTTTCTAAATGGATTGAAACTAGAATTGGGCCATAGATAAAGATTTGTAGGCCATGGAGAAGTGATTCTAAAATTGGAAATTGTTGGACTTTACACTTAAGTTATGATTTAAAGTAGTATGGTCCAAAATAGACTTTGTCCAACCCAATAATATCACAATCACATACCATCTCTCCCACAATAATATTTGATTCATAAGTCATGGCCTCACAATAATCTTAAAATTTAGGAAGAATAATGAACATCGTTATAGTTGCTTTAGGCGCGCTTCTAATTAGTTTATCGCGATTATGTATACGTTCGCGCGACATAATTGTGATTTCCAAAATCAAAATCGAAGTATGTGCTTGCGCAACTTTGACCAAAACAATCTTAATATAATAAAATGCTATTAATTGTGTACCCGCACGCGTAACATGATTTTGGCACAATAAACAAAACGGTTTCACACACGTGATTCGTTTCAAAGATAATTCCATATTTTAATAATTAAAAGCGGATAGATAAAATATGGAAATCAATAAATCACAGTTTATCCAAAATTAATTCAAGCCAAGTTGTAGTCAATAAAGCGGCCGTGCTAGAACTACGGGACTCGGAGAATGCCTTACACCTTCTCCCCGATCAACAGAATTCCTTACCCGGACCTTGTTTTGCAGACCAATACTAAAAAAGTCAAATCTTTCTTTGATTAGGGATTCAAATAAAAGGTGACTTGGAACACCCGAAAATCAATTCTAAGTGGCGACTCTGAACAATAAGATAATCCCTATTTCAAATTGTCACTTTAATTGAAAAAACTCTTTAACCCACAACAGTCCATAACACACATTATCGTTTTGGGGGCATAAAAGGGGTGTGACAAGCAGAAGAAACACTTTTTTTGCTACAAAAAGGTTGTAAATTTTACTATATTACTGATCACATTACAGCTCGGGACATTCTAGTGAAATTTGTCCCTCACAAAAAAATCCAGGTAAGAATAACATTAAAAAAAATATCAATCCAGAAAAGGATATCAAATTAATAACTAGCACATATTCCAATTTTATTCAGCAATTCGATAGTTCTTCCAATGAATACTATTAAAATCTTGGTTTAATAAACCTAACTTTAAAGTTTCATGATGGATAACATGGAATCAACTAGGCCATCAACATTGGCAACACAAGATGGACACCCATTATTTTCCCCAAGCCAAATTCTAATACATTTGATATGAAACATATGGGAACATAACATCCCTGTTACTTTCAAATTACCAACGAGCTCATGTTTGCAAAGCAAGCAATTCCCATCACTAGAATTAGTTGATATGATAACGCTATTGCTATTACTTCCCATCTGAACGTACCGATAAAGCAATATAACCTTAACAGTTAGTTGCAGTGCTGGTCGACCATCGACCAACACCAAGCAATAATTCCTAAAATTTTGTGCCATTGCGTTCAGTTCATCGAAGATCTTTTTGCAGTTAATATCTGAAGCATGCCAATTCTTTAGCACCTGCAAATATGAACATTAGCTAAGTAAATAATCACGATATTTCATTTTTTGAAATCCCTCCCTCCTTTTTGTATTGACGTAGTATAATTTATACAAGACTCATAAGGTATATTACAAGTAAAACGCGAATTTCAAATTAAAATATTTTTAAATATAAAAATATGGCATTCTTTTTTAAAAGGACTAATAAGTAAATAGTGCTACATAAAATGAAATCAAATGGAGTATATACATTTTGAACCAAAGGGGAAAATTTTAAAAAATCTTTAGCACCTTGAAAATGGTTTCACGAGCCTCTTCTTTGTTAGCAAAATTATGGGTTTCCAGGGTCATACTGGTTGAGATTTTTGGGCTTTTTACTACCATTGCAGGGTCTGGTGGTAGCCTTAGATTCACGTTCCAATTATGATAGGTTGTGCAAAAGAAGTTGATTTGAATGAATTTTGGTGCATAAGAAGAATTGACAAAACCAAGTCTACGACTGGGTTTTTCAAGTTGGTAACCAAATCTGGGGTTTTGGTAAACGTAAACCTGCATTCTGGTTTTAGATACTACTATATTTCTAAACCTATTTTTATTCAATTGTAGTAATAAATCCATCTATTAGACTGTACTATATATAATTTTTTGGTCTAACTTCCAATTATAATTCATATGTGGGCCTAACAACTACTTGCCATAAATTTGTTGCTTTATTATGTCTCATTTTTAATTTATTGCCTTATTTTAAGTAACTACTCTTAATTAGTTATCAAAGAATTAAATATGAATCTAGCTAAATTATAAGAAATCAGATCATAAAGATCACTATAGTTGATTAGTAGAATTATCGTGGGTTAGGACTTAGGATATACATGCCATTAAGTTATACCCTTCCTTTTTCTGTTTTATTTTTTGGATAACGTACGGTAGGCTATATCAATCAGCACAAAACTAGCCAATTCATGATGTTTTAGACTAGTGAATAAGGGAAAGAGAAAGCAAAAAAGAGAAAAATGCCTCAGATGAAATTTGATTGCTACACCATTTGGGGTAATAAAGTGAAATTGTGACAACTAAATTGCATATATAACCTGTTGGTATACCCTATATCTGTATACTGATAGTTATAGTATAAACAAGTGAAATTAAGTCAATATTTCAGTTAAACTAATAACTTTAATCAAAAAGATATTGTAGCACTAGAATGTCAAGAAAGTCAAGTTTGTGCATTGAAAAATTTTCGTTTTTTCAAATGAAACAATGTTTTACATATAGAAGAATCGTCTTTAGATATCAGTCTCCGAAAGAGTTCTTAAGAGCAATTTATTAGTCTTCTTAAAACAGCACCACTTTTCTCTTGATGCGTAAAACCTTTCTAAGCTAAAGTTGGTAACATTCTGAAAAACAATTTGAATTTAAGTGCACGTGTTGTACCAGGTTATATGTCATGAGTTAATCTCTCATTCGACTCTGTTTAGAAAAACTAAATACTTGAATAAAGAAGACATCGAAAAATAGATTTAACTTATATCCACTAATAGTGTTGTGATGAAATTTCAATTTACGCTATTACTTCAATTTAACCTTAACTAGATATATCAAATTGGGATTATTCTTGTATGTAAAGTTTTCTATCCCGAAAGCCTCGTTTATTCAAAGGGTTTCTTATTAGAAAGTTTTTTTTTTTGGTTTTGGCTTATAACTAAGTGTTGGTTGGAGCGGCAAGATGATATTAAGTATATAAATTAATTAACAAAGACTAAGAATATAATAAATTGCAAGATAGAGGAAAATGAAGGTTTCTCGCCTTATTTTTCCAGATAACAAAGTATTGCCTTTTAGTTAATCTGATATTGTAACAAATTTTCATACTTTAAGCGTAGGATAAGTTATCAAGACCCACGTAAATGGCATGTATTGTTCGCTTTGGACTAACACACCTCATGAATTTGTCTCCGGCTTACGCTATTATTGAGACCAAAAGCGTACGTACCATGTGAATTTGTGTTGTGCATTATAAAAATCTTCATTTTTTTCTCTCAGTTCAACGCGGGATTTACCTTAGGTGACATGTACATCCCTTCTTGTCTATGACACGTATTGTTCGTTTTGGGCCCAACATACATCACGGAATTGTCTCCTGGGCTACACCTTCATCGAGCCCAAAAACCATGTGTATCATGCAAACTTGTGTTATGCCTTATAAATTTTCACTTTACTCTTCCATTTCGATAATGGGATTTGCCTAAGATAACATGTGCACCCTGTCTCTCAATCTTGCTTGATCCGCCCTCGTCAGCCCGCCATCCGCTATGGACGTCCCTTTAATTTTTTTAGATAGTAACTAGGAAATACCTATTAAACTCTACCTTTTTTTAATAACAAACACTTTTCAAATAATAAACAATTTTTGATACAAAAAGTATACACTAATTAATTAGTAAAGAATTCAATTCACCTATTACCCACTTTTTAGACCGATTTCCTCATCACCCGATGACCCATTTTAATGATTGTAATGTCAGTAACCTATACGCAAGTACATTTTCTCATAAATATGAAAAGAGCTAAAAATGATAGTATAGTGTAATATAATGATAGTTAACAGAATGTTAGACTATATTTCATTTCAAAGGAATCATTAATAGTAGGAGTAATTGAAGGAGCTGAATTAACTGAAATTACCTCATGACTCAATATGGACTTCTACAAAAAGTTGTCATTATCAAATCAAATCCAAGTATTCCCCCAAACACTTCAGGAGGGCATACAACCACAAATTAAGGTATTAAGCCCTCTTGAAGCGGTTAGGGGACCTCTAGGGATCAACCTTGACGTACAAAATCAGAATCAAATGAGTTTTTATCATTTTTGCATCACACGAGATCTCTATGCAATTGAACTCATCATCTTATAACACATTTATTATATTTTACGACAAGAGATGATAAACCTTGACGACTAACAAACAATGATCAATATATCCGGCCCATTTTTCATCTATGACTACTATTATTAGTTTTCATATTCTAGCTAGTCCTTCACTATTATAGCTTTGGTATTTATAATCTCATGTTCCAAGCTTTTATTTTCCCTCCTAAGAAAGAAGATAAAGGTAAAAAAAGTTTCATCCGAAATTCCTTCTTAAAGCATGAAGTATAATGAACCTGGTTGCAAAATTGGCCAATGTGAAAGTAAGAGAATATTTATAAAAGTAAGTGGCCATGTAATGCAACTTCCAGTATGACTTTTGCTTCTCCTATATATCATCTCCAGATTCCAGAACCTATCCCTTTCATCTCCTATTTTCCTTTCTTTTTCATATTCTTGAATTCTTTTGTGTTTTGTAATACGCATGTAGGGATTAAGCTTGTAATATAAGATAACACAATTTTGATGAAAGTCTGTTGGGTTTTTTAAAAATGGGGCGGCAAAAAGATAAAAAGTGTTGATTGAAAATATCTCTCAAAAAAACTAAAATATGTCAACTAATTTAAACAATC
Source organism: Nicotiana otophora (assembly GCA_000715115.1). NCBI lineage: Eukaryota > Viridiplantae > Streptophyta > Magnoliopsida > Solanales > Solanaceae > Nicotiana > Nicotiana otophora. Next base: position 6,502 of record AWOL01S0145600.1, read on the forward strand.
TAATAGAAATTTAAAATTGAAATTCAAAAGGCGAGAAAGAATGGAGGACCATACTTTTATTGTTAGGGCATGTACAGTATCTTATGCAAGCCTTCACTTGGATAACAATGGAGACCAGATTCAATATTAAAACCTCAAGGAATATATTCTGAACATTGTGACCGCATTGTACCAAGGATTTCTTGTTGTACCCTAGAGTTCAGAGAGGTCATTTACCTTTTGGCCGGGTATATATTTAAATTTAATGGATTCAACCTTAAACTTATTATATTGTTAAAATTATGGATTTAGATCTAACATTTGAGAAGATTTAAGTAGGCTTTTACGCATGTAATTATTCTCAGCGTTGAAAACTTTGAATTCAAAACTAAAAGGCTACGGCCACATTGCACCCCACCAGAATCAATTCAAAGTTCGTCGAGGTGGAAGTTGCACGTACACAATCTGATTGATTGAGCATTCCTTTCCCGCAATTGTTTTTTTATTAACGTAACACGATAGAAACACAAGTTCCACAATGTAACTTATTCTTTGTTTTCTAAACTTGGACAAAATAGGAACTACTTTTGTTAGAACAATGACGGCTAAGTGCTCTATGTAGCACCACCACTGTGTTTTGTAATGGCGTTTTGTTATTAACTATTAATTAATTCTAGTCTTGTTTCTAACCAATATGGGCAGCTCTGCTCTGGTTAAAAGCATTAGCAGAAGAGTATATTAATATAAATATTCTAACATGAAAACTAAAATTCTTAAAAATCTAAAATATCCAATTCAAAATTTTAACACAGCCAGCCAGCCACAGTGGTTTTAAGTTATGTTGCTCGGATTTTCCGAAAATAGCATCGGGTGTATGTCCGATCCTCCATGGTTTTGGAGGATCCCACACGGATGCAACAACATTTTGAAGAGTCCGTACATGATATAGTTATAAAGTAACCAGTACTCTTTATGAAACTTTTTAAATGTTCTTATATATTTAATGCTAAAAAATCCATATTCCTAATAGAAACTACATCAACACTAAATAAATACTAACATAAATCAGAAACAAAAGTTGCTCCTAAGTCAGAATACAACAACAACAACAAACTCGGTATAATCACACATGTGGGGTATGAGGAGGGTAAAGTGTATGCAGACAATACCGCTACTTGCTAAAGGTAAAGAGGTTATTTCCGAAAGACTTTTAGCTACATAGCGGGAATGATATCACTAATATATGTCAATATTGTCTAAAAAGAATCATATCGTACTGAATCCAAAAGAGACGGTGGCACCACTAAAGTAACAATTTTCTCCTAAGCTAATGTTATAGTAGTAATTAATTGATATTTTTCATGTTCACATATTTTCGTTTCCTTGAATTCTTATACTTGCCATAAATTTATCTCATTATCGTTTATTCTTGTTCTGTTGTCTTTCTTAGGCTTTGTTAAATGTAGAAACTAGAGAGATTTTCTCAATCAATTAAAAAATTCCACCAGTACCTTGCCTCTCCATCTCTAAAGGAGAGATAGTTCTAACAAATTACATCTTTAGCTACTTTTTTTATTTTTAATCATCTGGTAGTTTGAATCCACTAATCCAACAAATCAATCGCGCCGCATAAAGCCTATCTAAGAGGGAGCTCTTACTATCAGAAATAAGCTAAAGATGGAAAGATCTCATTAACTCTACCACACCTTTTAGTGATAACGTACTTTACCTACTTAAATGTGAAGTATCATGATCAAGATAAGCTATAAAGAACAAAGAGGGACTAATTAATTTAGTGTAACAATTACATTATCAGAATAATAATTTGAGACTTGGAGTTGGGTTTAACAAGATGCACGATGACTCATACTTCTACAGTTCTATATGTTTCGTGATAGTCTAAACAAATCTTTACACTATTAGCTTCTCCAAAAATTAAATTATTCGTAGTAAGTTTAGTAACTTGAAAAATAAAACACGTTTTTTGATACAACAAGTTCAAAGTCACTAAGAAGAAATTGAAAATAAAATATATATTACTTGCCACAATAGATTAAAAGACAATGATAGTGTAAAAATTCTTTACACTATGATCAGAATATGTAAATTAACTCCTTTCAAAGTGAACCTGTGAGTTCCTCCAAACACTTTAGCTGGGTTTCGACGAACAACTTATGGAGAAGTAAGTCCTCATGAATCGGTCAAAAGAACTCTAGGGAACAAGTTGATTACTTTATCAATAACTTTTACTTGCTATAGTGTAAAAGTTCTTTACACTATCATAATATATAAATTAAATCCTTTCAAAGTGAACCTCGGAGTTCCCCCAAACACTTCAACAGAGCTTCAAACAACAATTTATGGAGAAGTAAGCCCTCATGAAGCGGTCAAGGGAACTCTAGGGAACACCTTGATAACTAGCTAGTACTCTAGCATTTCTATTTGTTTTGTTTAATCTGGTTACAACAGTCCTATTTATATTGTATTTTCAAGAGAAGAAAAACCCACATAAAAGAAATTCCATGACAAATGTGAAAGTGGGGTTTGTACTGGGATAGGGGTTGACACTATTGTATCTGGCTACAATTATGGGTAATATTAAAGTTTGAGAATATATCAGAAAAAAGTACGTAATTCCTTTCCTCCCATGCATATTGTACTTTACCATTTCTATTTTTTGTGTCTTAAAGTTCAGTGATGGCTTCACTTGCTAATTCTTATATACTCAGTATTTTAACTTGTGATATTAAATTTATACAACCTAATTATTCAGTTAATCTCTTCACTTTCCTTCCTCCTTTTTTTCCCCCCAAAATCTGCTGGAAATCTTTTGTTATATAGGCCAATAAAGTGTAAATTTTTATGAAAGTTTGATTAGGTTCCATACATCATTTTTCATAGTTGTACAATATTTTATTTTGACAAGGCAGAGAATCTGTATGACCACTTGAATGGTCATTCTCTAGCATTCACAATATGGCGTATGATACAGGCCAGGATCACAACAAAATAATTTTGGAAGCAAATGGATGATAAGATACATCAATGGAAAAATAGAAAAGAAAAACCAAGAATAATGTGGTTTCAGCTGTACAGGAGGGCAAATAAAACAAGTAATTAAATAGGTTTTTGTACAAAAGAATATTCCACGTCGCACATCCACTCTTTGGGCTAATAATAGTGGCGAAGCTAGCAATGTTTCAAAGGGTGTTCAGACTTGAAAGAAGTTAAAAAAATATTACGACAAATAGTGTTCAATATATGTTTTATATATCTAAAATCAATATTTTATTTATACACACAGTTTAATTTTTCGGCAAAGGGCGGTCAATTGACCACCCTTTGCAAAAGGTGGCTTTGCCCCTGGCTAATAGATGTCTATTTGTATTGATTTTAAATTTAAAACAGTGACGAATTTTTATACTACCAAGTCGACCTAAAAATAACTACCGGTAATTCACATAAATGAGATTAGTAATCTGAAAAATGAGAAAGGTAACCTACTGCAAGTTAAAATGTAAAGAGCTAAATCTCTTTGTATTTAGTCTATACTTTCAGTTCTAATGTACAAGTCTAAGAAAGCCGGTTTGGTCTAAATATTGAAGTCGCCCTAATTGAAACTTTTGTAAGCTAATTAGTTTCCTCTTGTCCTGCACTAATTACCATGGACTTAATTAGCTAATCTAAAGAAATGAACGGGTTAGATGTACTGGGCTCCGACTTGGCATAATCATAACTAACATCTAACAAAATGAGAACACCATGATGTGGAAAACTGGGCTCCTGAATACCATGCTTGTTAACCATCAAGTAATTAAAATTTTGGTGGAACGATTGACGAAGTTTTAACTGAGTGGTTAAAAATGAATGTGAAACGCGTCTGAAACTCACCCGAGCCCCTCAGGTTTCAAACCAAATATGCACACAAATAGTGTAATAACATCATACGAACTCGCTCGCGCGATCAAATCACCAAAATAATATCTAAAACTACAAATGAAACATCAAAATGAATGAAATTTCTAAGGGAAACTCAAGAACAACTAGAATCACAACTAAGTATCTGAATCATATCAAATCAACTCCGAATTGCACCAAATTTGCAGACAAGTTTCAAATAGCAAAACGGACCTATACCAAGTCCCAAAATCGAAATCCGAACCCGATAGCCATGAAGTAAACCTACGTCAAACCTAAGAAATTTCCAAACTTTCAAATTACTAGCTTTCAAATTACAATGCAACAGATGACGCGTCATCAGATTTAATGTCTTCTTCTTTGTTTTGTCTTATTTTATTTTTTAAAAATTTGCTGTGTATTGGAAAGTTATTACTTATTAATTTAAGGATATTTGTTGATCACTATTTGAAACATTTCAAAATTTGAGGGAAATGGAAATTTTAAAGACATTAGCCTCTAAATTCTACTAACTCAATTTGGTCTGTAAAAAGTGAAGGAAATAAAAATATGATCATATTGTTTGTTATCAGCTTTTTCAGCTATCGTTTTTATATCAGTTTAAGTACTATTCATTTTCAGATATAAACCCACAAAAGAAAAAACTTGATTGCAATAGCAACTCCTCAAGCGTCTTTCATCTCCTTTATAAAACGACATCTCCGTATTTCTCAATATATTCAGCAATTTTGATTTGAAGGCAGAAACGTTAATAATAGCATATAGAATAATGTTGAATGTAAATAAGTCAAAGGAATAACTATAATTCGAATTACGTCTTTTAATTTACATTTATATGGAGATGTACACCAAGTCTGATGATCAAAAGCTGTTGCTTAATTGGTAAAATATTATTTACAAGAGAATTTTAGTAGGAAATAGTTCATCTGTACCAACTTCAATAACGTTACAAAAATATTAGAAGTGTTGCAAAAGAAAAGTTACTAAAACCACCTTGCTATATCACAAATATGAGACTTACTATTTTGCGCCTCAATTTAACATGAGACGCTCAATATTTTCTTCAATTGATTCCAGTTCTTGCTTTAGGACACTACGTTTCACTATATTGTCTTCATGGACGTTAGGCGCAACTTTCTCTTTGTAGCCAGAGGCACTCATGCTTTTGTTTAACTTCTCAAATTGCCTGCAAAAGAAGAAAGAGTTGATACATTGTACATGGCAAATTGAACAGCTTGTGAACTTCACAATATAAACTGACTCAAATTTCACAATATCCACTTGAGTCCACTTTTGAATGAAGACAGCCGAGTCAACAAAAGCCAAATGACTTCAAATGGACGCACTAATTGAACAAAAATTGGTACAAATACCTTGGGATGAAAGCACTCACTTGCAGACACAGGGGGAAAGGAGGACATGATTTCGGATTATCAAAGGAATAACATGCCAGGTGTATATTAACATCTAGTGAAAACCTAGATTGATCTTTTACACAATATCTTTCCTAATCCAGTTTCCTGTTTTTGCAAGCTAAAATGCAATATATACTGTTTTTGTTTTTAAACGGAAAAGCGTCTAGTTTGCTTCTGTTTGATAGAAAAAACAGATAGTTTAGCTCCGAGGAGAAATTCAGAGGCACTTATTCTACTAGTTAGAAAAACAATTTTGCAAACAAACAACACTACTCTATGAAATTTCACTTACTTCCTTGTCTCTTCTCTCTTCTTTTCAAGCCTTTCAACTTCAGCCTCTGAGTTACTTGTAGTCCCTTTTTCCTCGAGAAAAACTGTGACAGATTCATCCACTACTTCTGTCAACCACCGAGTTGGAGCTGCATCACTGTCACTTGAGACCTGATGAAAATTAATGCAAGAAAAGTAGCTAGGCTGTAGGAAAAATGAGAAAATATAATTAAAAACCAATGCAATATGCCATCCATCCAACCTAATAGCCACTGAAAAGTCGACTCATATGCCATACTAGATAGGAAATTTAAGAGGCGCTAGAGTCTCTGCTGGTCCTCTATTAGAGCTATTAACATCGTTCCTGATTTTCCACCCTGGGTATTTATGATAGTTTTTAGAATTTGTGGGTATAAGTCACGTTTCATATTTTTCCAAAATATATTTTGAAAACTGATGTCCAAACACATTTTCATCTTCAAACTAAATTTCACCAAAATCAAATTTTTCAAGACAAATTTGAAAATCACCGCTAGTCTAGACTTTTGAGTTCTGACGTCAACGGAAAGTTGACTGACTAAGTGGGCGTCTATACATAAGAATTGTAAAATTTAAAAAAAAAGTAAATTTTTTTCTAGAGAAAATGATATTTGAAAATTAGAGTTGTGTTTGTACATAAATAAAATAATTTTGGACCGTTTTTAAATTTTTGTGAGTGATATGAAATGAAAAATTTTGAAAAATCGTTTATTTTAAATTTTCAAAAAATTGTGAAACTCATCTTCAATGGAAAATCAAGAATTTCATGGTTTTCAAAAAAATAATAAAAAACTATTCGAAAAAGGTATATTTTTTATGGCAGCCCTAAATAGTTTCACATATTGATGGTCCGCCACCATCTCCGCCTTCACTGAAATCGTTAAGGGTAAGTTGGGAGGAGATGGAGCCTGTGAAAGGAGGCGAACACCGGTAAATGGGATGTGTACCGTGGCAATTGACTTGACCAGATGGCTGGCAATTCTTACAAATATTTGTACCAACATCAGGGTCATCGTTGCATCTTCCTCTTGAAACCAATGCAATCCGCATCATCAATATTTGAACCTCTATTTGCGTCACCAACCACTGCCCCTCCCAATAAAAACTGGTACTAAATTGCAAAGCATAGGATGGTCACTCATGATATTGGTCGGGCATAGCCTTATTATTTCTCACTTATAATTACATGGTCTTTTTCTTCTATTTCCAGATTCATATTATGTTGGAAGAGGAAAGGTATCAAGAAAATACGAAATAAGCATGTTGATTCTCTACTTATTAGTGTACTGTTCATGGAAAGATTTTCCAATATTAATAAAATCATTTGCTTTATCATAAAAGAATAGGAAAGGCAAGAATGAATGACATGTTTTTTATGCATTTGCAAAACGACAAAGCTAGTTTTTTACAGCGCAGTTGCACAAACTCACATCATACCACATGCATTGGTTGGATATATTTTCCAGGTAATACCTATATTCAATTGAAACAACCATCCATCTCAAATCAGACCATAAGCAACAATACCAATACAAATTTTCCCTTTTTTCACAAACCATGCAGATACCATAAGGAGGAGATGAAGACGTTTCGGATAAAAAATAAACAAACCAGACAGAGAAAGAAATACCTTCAAAGATGACAGTGTAGCTAGAGTACAAATCTCCATTTCGCGTTTTGCAATGGTCTCCACAGTATCAATTGTCCGGCAAAGCACAAATGCTTCTAGCCTGAGGATAGCAAGATCACCACCGTTAGTTTGGAAAGTTAAAAGTCATTATTGTCTTTATGAAAAGCTTTTCACTTTTCAAACCAGACTATCACATCAAGCCATACAAAGAAATCCTAACATATCAATCTCTCTTGCAGTCACTTGTATGCATTAAAAGGATGTATCACTTTTTAAATGCTTCACAAACACATAAGCAGATCATAGCACGCTGGTATCCTTTGTTCAAGTATCATACATTATTTATCTTGTGGAATTTAATTAGCATAGGTCCCTAAAGAAATTACAACTCAACGGTAACATCAACTGCAGCAGTATGAAAGCTGAAATAGCAAATTCCGATCTTCTAAAGATGGACAAGGAAGATTTATATTACGAACAACTAAGATGAGAGATTGCATTAGGAATGAAAAATTAACTAGTTCATTGATTGTCGATTATTTAATGAAAAGGCACTTGAAACTTATTTGTTTTTATTATGCTCCCACCCAAACTTAGACTACTTTTAACTCTTTCCATTATAGAGAACAAATTTGGTTTTCCACCTCTTCACAGATAAACTCAACCTTCTCACATCTCAAATAATCACAAAGCTGATATTGACCAACCGCATATTCAATGGACATTAAACAAGAACCTTATATTAACATGCTCTTTATCCACCCTATTAATTGTCTTTCATTCAAAAGTGATCCCTATGGTACCTAAACCATTCTCGTGTGGATAAGGTTGCACAGGTTCACCACCCGTGATGGATTTTTTGCTTAATGCTCAATAGACAATATAACATGGACTTCACACACCATTGAACACCATATGCTCACTGGAATAACCCTTTCCCCATCTTCCACAGCTGAGTTATCCTTTTAGCTATTACACCAATCAGCGTTTCAAGCAATCATCATAATCCATGTTCTATCAAGATAACAATTAACTAAAGATACCAAAGGGAACCAAAAAATGTCAATTGAAATGCTCTTTATATGAAAAGATTAAGTTCACCTAGAAGACAGAAGATACGCCTGAACATTTACCTGGCAAATCTCTCCTTTGGAGGCAACAATGCCCTCTTCGACCTCAGTCCTTTAACAATGGATGAAACCTTTTCCATCTCAGCTTCCACACTATCATTTTTCCAGCTCTGAAAAAATGAACAGACGTCAAGCAACATGGACATTAAACAACATAATAATCATGTAGCAGCTAGCATGGAGCATTATATTAAGTCCTGTTTTCCACTACTAGACTCATCTTGATAATCTGCCTTTTTCAGACCCTCAAGCAAGCTAACATATTCCAAATACATATTCTTGAAAAACAAATTGCCTACATAAGTTTCTCTTCACAGATACTTGATGAGAAGTTTAACAACATACATGCATAGTCCTATATATAGATTTTTCGAAAATAGATCACATACAGCTCAGAGTAATCATTAAGACTCTAGACCATAATCATTAAGACTCTAGACCATCACACCAAAACCAACGGCAAAAAGCTAAGAGGAAAAGAAGGGGAAAAAAACTACACTTTAACAGACACCAATGGAGGCAACATATTCTGGTCCTTAAAATTTGTGCTTAAATCATACCTCTATAGTTGAAGGATAATCACTTATCACTATAGATTCTTTCTTTATAGAATTCCCGCTAGCAGGAAGCCGCTGCCATAATTCTTCGGTGACAAACGGCATAAATGGATGGAGTAATCTCAACCCATTATCTAAACAAAGCCACAAAGTGTCTTGAGCAAATCTTCTTGCAGATACAAATTCTGGATTATCACCGGCAAAGTATGGCTTGATTACTTCTATAAACACATCACACAACTGGAACTGCCAAAATGAATATACCGCTGTTGCTGCATCGGAGAAATCATAAGATTCAAGGAATGAGACAGTTTTCGCTATGGCCTTGTTAAGTGCTGAGAGTATCCACTGGCAGCTAAAAGGCATTTCACGAGGAACTATCTTTGTTGGAGGGGTGTAATCTTCACCCAGTTTACTCATGGCAAACCTAATGGCATTCCATAGTTTGTTACACCATTCACGATACCCAACCACTCTCTGGATATCCAGATTGATCTTATCGGACTGGAAGGACAAAATAAGGAAATTAATAATATCCAAAGAACGCTCAAAAGAAACATCTTATAAAATTCAAGACACAAATGTGACAAACCTGGCCAGTATATGAGACTAGGGCAAATCGAAGAGCATCTGCACCACATTCGTGAATACCTTTAGGAAAGTCCTTTGCATGTCCCTCTTTTGCCCTCTCAAGTTCTTTAGCATCCAGGTTGCCCTCCTCTAATCTCTTATGAAGATCATCAAGGGTAATTCCATTGATAACTTCAAGAGGATCAACAACATTTCCCAATGATTTGGACATCTTACGTCCCTGTGCATCACGGATCATTGGATGCAAATAAACCTGCAAAACATATTAACATGAATAAGAAATCTCAACAAGAAGATCAAGTTACATAACTACTACATGTAGATAAAATACGGATTTTTTTGTTTTTTTAATAAGTAGATAAAATATGGATTACTAGATAACTTTCAGAAGCATTCCACCTAAAATTATGTTTTAAGCACAGAAAAATCCATGGATCATGGAAACAGAACTATCTTGGTGAAAATGATATCAACTGCTCCTAAATAGATTCAAAGAATCAAACTAAACTCATAGCATAAAGCTCAATAAGAAAAATTGGCTTTTTCTACGAGGGATGATGAAGTTTGCTAACCTTCGTAAATGGTACATCACCTCCCAGCGTTATCCCCAACATCACCATACGTGCAACCCAGAAAAAAAGAATATCATGTCCAGTTTCAAGAACCGAAGTTGGATAAAATGATTTTAAATCCGCAGTATCATCTGGCCACCCCAATACAGATAATGGAAAAAGACCAGATGAAAACCAGGTATCCAGCACATCTGGATCTTGAGAGAGCTCAACAATCTCTTTCCCTGAAAATTTCCTACAAGCCAAATCTCGAGCCTCTTCTTCATTTCTAGCGACAATCCAGTGATCATCACAGACACCAAATTCCTTCTGCTTATCATCGTGCAGTTTCACATACCAAGAAGGAATACGATGACCCCACCAAAGCTGCCTTGAAATGCACCAATCACGAATATTCTCAAGCCATCTGCATGTTCACCACACAAGTCTTCGTGACATGGAACACAACAGATTTTTAAGCAAGTGATGAATCAAGAAAAGAGCACAAAACATCCTTTATAAACTTTATATTTAAAATCCATAAACACAACCAAGTTTTTTGCATGTACACATCTATATCTGATGAGATAATTGCACAAAAGTAAATGATAGAATATCCGTTTCCACCACGAACAAAAGATAATAACGAATAGAAGAACCTAAAACAGTCATTAGACCCATCAAAATGCACTAGTTTACACATGGGTAGGGCAGTGGGGACACGAATTAGCATCTCATTTAAACCATTGCAGTCATTTAATCAAGCATTTTTTGGGGCCAGATCTGAAATTACCTTTTCCATTCAGCAGCATATTGTTTTGGGATGATCTCCATTTTCCGATTGTCATCATCCATAACAGCATCCAAAGCCTGTTTGGCCATACTTTTGCAGTTGACAAACCACTGGGGCTTTATAAGAGGTTCCACTACATCATTGCTTCTTGAACAAATCCCAAGGCGCATCTCATTATCCTTAGCACCCCTGTAGAGACCCTGTAACATGAACCAGACATCGCATCTTAGCCACATTCAACTCAACTAAGTCTTATCCCATTATCCCAGCTTACTATCTTTGACTTATTCAAGTTTCTCATAAAAAACCCTATGCCTCATGTTACATAACATAGTTTCATAGGTAACCCACACATAGGTAACCCACACTTTCATAGGTAACAAACTTAAGCACATTTCAAAAGTCTCAAGAATTCATAAAGCTAAAAGTCAAACATGATGTTACATATGAAAAAGAACAAGTTGGAACAGAATGTAGTTTCACCCAATTCCAAGTAATAAAATACTCAAAATCCATCTCACTTTATGTTATGGAGTTCTACTAGGTCCGAAGTATAAGGTGTTAATTTGACTCTGTATTATATGCTCGTGTTGCGGAAGCAAAATATATATAGTGTGAATGAGTCACAACTACTATACCAAAGATTATGACAACCGCTAAATAATAAACAAGACAATAAGACAACGATAAAAGAACACCAGAATTTACGAGGTTCGGCCAATTTTGCCTACTTCCTCGGACACAATCAATATTTTATTCCACTCCAAAATTACAAGTGAAATAATACTAAAGAGAGAAGATACAAATGCCTTAAGAAGATAAAAGGCAAATGAGAGGTGTGTTTAAATCCTAAACATTAGGCCTCCTTTTATAGGGTGAAATTTCCATTCAAAATTGTCATCCACCGATGTGGGACTTTTGACAATTTCAACAAATCTCCACCTTGGCAAAATTCCACATCTTCAATTTTCTCTCAATAACAAATTTTGGTTGTGTCTTCATCTTCAATCTTTAGTGTTCAACAATGTTGATCAAATCCAAACAATGTTGAAACTTGACCGCAGTCACCACTTTTGTCAGCATATCAGCAGGGTTCTCCGTAGTATGAATTTTCTTCACCGTGACTCCACCTTCTTCTATGATTTCTCGTACAAAATGATACCGAACATCAATGTGCTTCGTCCTTGCATGATAAACTTGGTTCTTCGCTAATTGAATAGCACTTTGACTATCACAAAAAATTGTAATATTTTTTTGTTCAATACCAAGCTCCTTTAGCAACCCCTGAAGCCAAATTGCCTCCTTTACAGCCTCTGTAATAGCCATGTACTCTGCCTCTGTTGTAGACAAATCAACTGTTGACTGCAAAGTAGACTTCCAACTAACTGGTGCCTTAGCAAAAGTAAACACATAACCAGTAGTTGACCTTCGTTTGTCCAGATCACCCGCAAAATCTGAG
>AWOL01S0145601.1:7686-37999 GCA_000715115.1 Nicotiana otophora
TGTGTAGTACACATGTGAGCAATTTAGAGTCTAATGCACATAGAGATATTTCACAAAATTTGGCATAATAGCCTTCATTTGAACTTGACTTAAAGTTAAAACATTATTAATGCACATCCCATACTTTTACATATCCTCAATTGGTAACATAACATGAATAGAGCATTTGGGACCCTTGTTGAACATATATCTTTCAACTCAATCTTACTCGGAATAGCCAATTTCATAATGAATCACTCGGGACTTACACATAATTTACATGAATATCGTGGGATTCAATTCTAAGAGAAGCGTTTAGCCAACATACCTCAATTGAGCTTCCTTAAACTCTAAAACATTCCGGAATTCCTAGAAACTTCAATCTATTTTAGAAATATGACAAATTGAATCAAAATTAGGTTCTAGCTCATTCGAGCATTTTATCAAACACTAGGTGTGCACAAGGTTTCAAGGTCCTTTTATGGAAAATTCCATCATCCCACAACCCAATCTTTACCATGCTTAGTTCAACAATCTTCCTACACCCCTTGATATCACATGCATGTAAAATAATCAACTCTCATGCCCAAAAATTATCTTGCTAATTACCCATTTTCAGATGATTTCGAAATTAGGGTTTAGGGTGTACAATCTTATCTCTAGGATGAAGACCTAGTGAGTTTGCCTTCTTAATCTTCCAAAACTTGAGCAAAAATCGAAGAAAAATTATTGAAGAACATCTTCTCACTCTAGGGCACTCTCTCTCACTCTAAAATGTCAGATTATATCTCAAAAATGGCCCAAAACGTATATTTAACGAAGTAGGGTCGGATTTTAAAAACCCAAAAATGAAGCTCCGGAACAGGTTCTGCAGTCGCATATGCGACCGCATAATGGTTATGCGGATCGCATATCGGTCGTTCCAAAATGACCAAAAATCTGCCTGAGCCTGCAGTCACTATGCGGTCCGCATAACTGTTCTGTGGTCGCATAGTGCACCGCATAACAGTTATGCGGTCGCATAGTCGACCGCATAATTGCTTCCAACTGACCCAATCAACTGCCTCACTCTATAATACTCAACACGTAAAACCAATTCGGCACCATGAAACATTATTTTCTTTTGCAAAACTTTTACGGGGCCTTACATTCGGCCCGCTCCACAAGAAGAGAAAATACTTTATAAACAACCGATTCAAAGACTATTAAGAGGCTAATATTCAAAGAAAATACCAATTCTCATTAACGGTCAAGTAATCCGTCCAAAACTCAAGTAAATGAAATTCAGCCTTTATAATTCCTTTATCAAGTTCCAATATGGTTTAGGCATTTAAATTACACGTAGAGTGCAAACATCACAGGTATAACATGATTTGGGTCCTTAACTACCTGGACATAAGCATGATTAGTAGTTATGTACGGACTCTCGTCACCTCGTGTGTACGTAGCCCCCACAAATAGAAGCACATATTAATTTAATTCACCTATGGGGTTAATTCCCTCTTACAAGGTTAGAAAAGAGACAGACCTCGTCTCAAAGCTTACTTTCCGGTCCACAATTGTGCTTTTAGACCCTCAACTCGGCGCCAAACGACTCGAAACTAGTCAAATGTTATATAAAATAGTCAATACATGTTCAAAAGTTCATATCCTAACTATCAAAGTGATTTCCCAACCCTAATTGAAGAATTCCTAAATTCACCCCCGGGCCCGGATCCCGTAAATTTTTGAAGAAAGTTATTACCCATAACCTCATGAACTCAAATATATGATTTTCACTAAATTCCATAACTATTTTCGTGGTTAAATCCTATTTTTATCAAAAACCTAGGTTTTTTATCTAAACCCATGATTTTCACAAATTTACATGCAAAAATTTACCCACAATCTATGTATTAAACTCAGATTAGGTAGAAATTACTTACCTTCAATAGCTAGGTTAAAATCCCCCATTTTGAAGTTCCAAAATCGCTCAAGAGTACAATAAATGAACCCAAAATGGCTAAGTCCAGATTTTTAAAACACACTGCCCAGCTGCCCCCTTCTTCGCGAATGCGGAATAGGCCTCGCATTCGCGAACGCAAACAACCAGGCCCAGAAAAGCTTGGCCTATGCGAATGCGACCTGGGCCTCACGAACGCCGAGGCGTACCAGCCCTGCCCTACGCGAACGCGAGGGCACCTTCGCGAATGCGAAGAGAAATTGGCACTGACCCTCCCCAGGTCCCTTCCTTCTACGCGAACGCGATGGAGACTTCGCGAACGCGTAGGCCTGGGACCTCAAGGCTCAGTGAACGCGACCCTTTATCACGAAAGTGAAGGGAAAATTGCCCAACTACCCAAATACTTCATCGCAAACGCGTGAGTCCTTCCGCGTTCGTGAAGAAGGAAACCAGAACTGGAATTTCTGGTTTTTCCTAGCTCGGCTCCGGGAGGTATGAAACACCCCAAAATATTCAGGGCCCCGTTCAAATGCACCAACAAGTCCATAAACATGATACTGACCTGCTCAAACTCTCGAAATGCGTAAAACAACAACAAACTCAAGAATTACACCCCAAAACCAAATCGAATCAAGTTATGAACTTCAAGTTTCCAAATTGCTACGAACGCGCTGAATCATAGTTAGACTACTTGGAATGACACCAAATTTTACAGGCAAGTCTTAAATCACCATACGAAACTATTCCCAGTTTAGGAATCCAAATTTGAGCTCGATAACACCAAAACCTACTCCAAATCAAATTTAAAAAACTTTAAAACCTTCAAAGAGCAATCTTTCACTATTAGACGTCGAAATGCTCCCGGGTCATCCAAAACCCAATACGAACATACGACCAAGTTCAAAATCGTCATACAAAACTATTGGAACCATTAAATCCTGATTCTGATGTTGTTTACTCAAAACATTGACCGAAGTCAAATTTAGCCTTTTTGGCCAACCTTAAGGAACCAAGTGTTCTGATTTCAACCCGAACCCTTCCAAATCCCGAACTAACCGTCCCCGCAAGTCATAAAACAGTAAAAGCACATACGAGGAGTCTTATTTAGGGGAACATGGTTCTAGAAAGCAAAACAACCGTTCGTGTCGTTACAAAGAAATTGTTAATGCGTTCTTTTTATCTCTAATCTCATAGAAATATAGGGTTTAGAATAAATTGAATAGGCGAGTAGAAGTTGTCAAATTTCTACGAGTATTATTGTATTTGCAGGTTAGTAACCCATTTATAATAATAAGTCGAGTCGATTGAAGAATTCAAAAAGATTGTTAGCCAGCCATAACCCTGGAATATTATTTCTCATTGAATTAAAATCCTTCGTGCTAAGTGTGCTAGTTCGTTAGTTTTTCGTTTACTTGTAATTATAATTAGTAGAATTAATCAAACAAAAACCACCTTGAAATTGTTCTTGACTCGATAAATTAGAATTCGCTTAATTTAGTTGATAATTACTCACAAGTCCTCGTGGGAACGATACTCTACTCACTCTTTATTACTTGATTAATCGCATATACTTGCTTGTGCAATTTTGGGCAACAAGTTTTTGGCGCCATTGCCGGGGACTTCGAAATTAATTATTTCACTAGATCAAGCTTTTACTACCTATCAACTCAAGTTTTAATTTTTATTTTTGTGTTTTCTAGTTTTAGTATAATTTAGTATGTTTTTACTTGTGTGAGATGGCATCCTTTAATAAAAATTGGGTGAATGTTGGTTATTCTTATTTTGGTGATCCCTGTTCATATTGCGGAGTACCACACTTATGAAAAATTGTGAAAATATTTTCGGGAACGAGTTGGGTGCATCATCTCAATCTTTTACGTGGAATGTTTGTAATGTATGTGGTGGTCAAGGTGGACAGTGTATGTGGTGGTCAAGGTGGACATTAGGATGGTTGTCCTAATTCTAATTATCCTTCTCCGAGCTCTTATTATGATTTTTCTAATAATATTTATGAGTTTGATAGGAGCAATGAAGTGGGGGATATGGAGCGTGTTACCCGTATTATGGATATGGTAAGGTAAGTAGCCGAGCAACAAGATAAAAATCAAGAAGCTATAAAGAGAATTAGTGCAAAAATCACGAGAATGAAGGCTAATATGGAGGAATAAGCTGAAAAGCGCGAGTTCCCACAAGAAGATAACTTTGAAGAAGCAAATATAGTGAGCCAATATTGGATAGAGGAACAAGCTCAACTGATGAAATTTTATGAGTTTCTCCGTAATGGTCTTTCAAACATGGCAAAACAGCTGATAGAAGGAAGAACTGGGCTCAGGCAAGAGATAGACCAATTTGGCTCAAATATCCATGATCTGCAGGCTCAATTGAATAAAAAAGTTGAGGCATCTGATGCCCAACAACCAATTGTTATGGATACTAGCCAGCTTGTGGAGCACAAAGAGGAGTTCCAACCATTCCACCAAATAATTATTGATGATGCCAAGGTTGAGGAAGTGTGCAAAAGTGAGGATGTCAAAAGTGGATCGATTTTAGAGTTGGGGCATATTGGACCTCATTCTAATCACTTTTCAACATTGTGTTGGGATGACGACATGGGAATCGATCCTTTCAATCCTACGGAGGAGTCAAGTAATGAAGAACAAAGTGCATATACTATGAAATTTTCTAGGCTAAGAAGACAAAACGACATTCCTCACTTAAGGCCAAGAAGTGCAAAATGCGGTATTATTTGCTTGATTCTTTTGGATTCGTAGAACCACCCCGGAACCATAATCATAAGATTGACTCAAATTTGGGGATATAGTTTATATCTTCGAGGTGGAAGAAAAAGTGGTGAAGTTGGTGTAAGTCGGGCCAAGATTACAAATAAGGCGCTTGTTGGGAGGCAACCCAACTCTACTATTTTTTTATTTTTATTTCTTATTGTGTTATTTTTGTAGTGCTATTTTTTTTATTTTATAGGAGTAGCAGCATGGAATCAAGCTAGTAGGAGTGTTCAAAAGTGAGCAGGTAGTTGGAACTAAGTGTGGGGTGACCGCACAAGGAACCATATATGGGAGAAGTCTGAGTATCTCGTGAGCTGCTATTGCTTCGGCATTTGGCCTACTAGGGAGTCTCTTTTATCCTCTTGTTATTTATGGTATGCATTGAGGACATTGCACAATTTTAAGTGTGGGGTGAGGAGATTATCTAGGTGATTTTTTGTGCTATCTTTAGCTTATCTATAGTACTCTTCCGTTGTTTAATTTGTGAAAAAGAAAAATTAGAAAATAGTGGACTTTTTCCGACGATTGACTACCTGGACGGTTCTCTCGAAGGATTAAGGTCCTTGAAAAAATACAAAAAGATTTTCATTTGATTCTTGGAATTAGTGTTAGTATTAGGAAATTGACAGAAAAATAAAGAAAAGCACAAGAATATTTTATTTTCTTTGAGTAGTTAGTAAGTTTAATCTATTAGGAAATAATCCCCCTTGGTTTTTATTTTGCCATCGGTTCTTTTCCAAGGGATGAATTTTCGAATTGGGTATTAGTTTTTATTTTTAGAGTAGGGTAGGATGTAAAGACTCAGACTAAATTCAGCACATTCAGTGACTTGTTTGATACCAACAGAGTTAGACCTGAGCATGTGGATTATAACTTTCTCCATGAGTTTTTGAGAACTATTTTTTCCTTGAAAAGTTGAATAGTGTTTTTTGTGACGCTTAGGCTCATTTTCTTGACTCCTGTGCTAACTGCTGTGCCTTGTGCATTAAAATTGTGGCTTAACTCTGTACTTGCTTTGATTTAGAGTTGGAATATAGCCATCCTAATTGAATCATGTGTCACTGTGTGGTGAGATGTTTGTATAGTTCCATGTAGTACATTTGTATCTAGAACTTACCCTGCATGTGAGTTGAAGCAAAATCCTAGGTTTTGCTCGGTTTGAAATATGATTTTAGGCTTTCTTTGATCCTTTTTGAATTGTAATGCTACCACAAATAAAATTATCCCTTGTTAGCCATTTTGAGGAAATAGACCTTTTATTTGCTACCCACATTACGAGCCTATATCCCTTTATTTTTAATTGAAACTTTTGATCCTTTTAGCTCTTAAAGAACTTTAATTGTGAAATGAGTGCTAAAAAAAGTAAGGAAGAGATTTGGGTGGCTTTCGAGTGGATCCAATAAAAGGGAGAAAGGTGCACTTGTTTCGTAAAATAATACACCACTAGAGGAAATTTAAAAATAAAAGAAAGAAGGAAAAATAAGGATGAATAAATTGTTGTTTTGTTCTTGCTAGTGGGGTATAAATTGAAGTAGTGCTTAGAGAAAGATAGAAGAAATAATTTTGGGGAGTGATTTTGTTTGTGAAATTGAGGTGGATTGAAGAATTGCACTTAAAGTTTAGTATGTGATGTGTTAAAGTACTTAGTAGGATGAACCACTATTCCTAAATATATCCTACCTGCCCCTTAGCCCACGTTACAATCACGATAAATTCCTAATTGATTTTAGATTGAGCAGGCCTACATTAGTAGAGATTTACATAACGGGTAAGCTTATGGTACCTTTTGTGCACATGTTAACTTCTTTGAGAGAGTGAGTGATTTCTTCCATTGTTTGAAGTCCGTAAATTACGTTCGAATTTTATTTGAGTGTGTGGACATATATTTCATCATGGATAGGTGACTTTATTAGATTCTTCAGTTAGAGTAAATAAGTTGGCCTGGAAGTAGTTATGCTAGGGAGTCAGCTACTGAGGTTGAGATATCCCGAATTTGCTATTTGATTGTTTTGAATTGTTCAATATTGTTATAGGCATGGTTTGAACATGGGGAGGTAAGTCCAAGAATGCATATGCAAAGGGCTAATTTTTGGTATCAACCAAAGTCATGGTTGCTTGAGCTTAATTGAAAAGTGTGGCTTGATAGCGATAATGTTAATCACGTTTGATCTAATGTAGGTTGATTGTACTTTGCTCGAGGACGAACAAAGGTTTAAGTGTGGGGTGGTGATGTTGGGCATATTTCTATATGTTTTGATGTTACTTTACTCATGTTTTAACCGCGTTTTGGTGCTATTTGATTGTTAAAATGCCCAACGTGTGTTAATTATTGGTTTTATAACTAATTGAGTGTGTGTGATGATTTAGGATGTTTGGAGTGCAAAACTATGAAGAAAAGGTGCCCCAGCTATAGGAGAATAGGGTGGATGCATCGCATCCAACCTAGGAAAAAAGTGTATTTGGTGCATCCTTGGAAGTGAAGTCGGGAGAAGGCATCCGCCTTAGCATCAGCACCTGGGCACAACAGGGATGAAGGTACAGAGGGTGGATGCGAAGTATCCACCCCAGCATGCGATGCTAAGAAGTTAAAGCTAAGGAGGATGCGAAACATCCACCCCAGAATCAATCCCTAAAGCTGAGTCAGAATAGGAAAAGGAAAACATTGGCCCACGACTTTTGTACGCAATATATAAGCCAAAAACGCCTCCTTTAGGTCATCTAACACACTTGGAAGTGGAAAAAATCCATCACAGAGTCCGGGAACCATGGAATTCGTCTTGAGTTCTTCTTTTTCCCTTCTTTTATTGATTTTTATGTATTCTTGGAAATTATTTGAGATTGCTACAATGACTATGCATGGCTAAACTCATTCGTTCTGGGATGATGGTTTTACATGAATGTTGATATTCGAATATTGATTTGACGAGTATATCATATTAGGTTGTTTATTCATATCCTGAGTTTAATTATTTTACTACCTAGCTAACAGTGAAATACTATATATGAATCTTGAGTTGAACTTGAAAGAGGTAATTCTTGATTGAAATAGGATTGAATAGAGCGCGATCTTGAACGTAGTCATTGGGGAATTGATTTGCGATTACGGATAGAAATATACCTATTTGCCGTGCTTAGCCACTTGTACAAGAAATTATTAATGCATTCTTTTTATCTCTAATCTCATAAAAAATATAGGGTTTAGAATAAATTGAATAGGCGAGTAAAAGTTGTCAAATTTCTACGAGTATTATTGTCCTTGCAAGTTAATAACTCAGTTAGAATAATAAGTCGAGTCGATTGAACCAGCCATAACCCCGGAATATTATTTCTCATTGAATTAAAAGCCTTTTCACCCATCATGAAAGTGCTCTTTCAGTTGTAAACTTCATCCACTACAAAGGCTGGAATCTTTCAACCCTATCGTTCTACCTCCCCAATCATATCGCTGCTCAAATTGGTAGCATATACTTGTCCCACCATACTATAGAAAATGATAAAATGACTTTGGCCCTTACAAACGATAACCGCTTTTCAGTAAAATCCTCTTATCTTGCCTTGTTACCACCCCATACTAAAGCCAATTTCACCTGGATTTGGAAATTGCACATTCCTCAAAAAATTGCACACTTTTTGTGGCTATGTAGTCATGAAAGGCTACCCACAAAAGCTTACCTATACAAACTCAACATTACTCAGGATAATTTGTGCCATTTTTGTCAAGAGGAGGAGTCCCTCAACCACATTTTCCTTCACTATACCAACGCTAAACATCTATGGTCACAACTCAACATTTCGAAAGAGATAGATAGCCACACTTGTAACTAAACGAGCTGGATACAGTGGCTGTATACCTTAATTCACTTACAGCATTCTCAATTACCAAAGTCTCTACATTCGACCACATTAATACCATTCTGCCTATGGAACTTATGGACAACTCGTAACACTAACTCATTCCATAATCTATGCCAACTCCCAAATTATCATTCTATCATCACTAGAGCATCGGAATTTTTCTATCTCACAAAACATACCCCTAAGCATAAATCCAAAATCCCGATATATGTGAAATGGCAACCACCACCATCAGGGGTCTTTCAACTACACACTGATGGGGCCTCTACTTCACACAACAACTAAAATGGCTTTGGAGGAATCTTTCGTAACACTGAAGGCACTTGGTTACTAGGTTTTATTGCTCATTCCCTTTACGGTTCAAGCACTGAAATGAAATTATTAGCCCTCTTGAGAGGATTGCAGCTAGCAAATTAATGTGGACGCTACTACTGTACTGTCTTTTATTTCAAATGCGCACTCCAACCCATCTCCTCTTTTTACTGATTGCAGGTACTTGCTCAGCACACTGCATGAGCCTGTAATCCAACATGTTTACAGGGAGAAAAATATGGTCGCTGACCAACTAGCAAAATATGGGACTACCCTCGTAGATACAAAAATGCTGCTCCTGAAATCGCCACCACCTTTTGCATTGGACGTGTACCAAACGGACCTACAAGGAGTAGCTACTAAACACCTAGGCAATACTTGTCTTTTTGATCACTCCACTACCTCCACCACTGTAAATCCACCACAAGCAATGACTAGTGTTAGACATAGTTTTGATCCACTGATGGATAACCCTAGTATGGATCCCGATGGGAATCCCACAGTAGTATTATGTAGTAACAATGTAACTATGGCGCGCAGCGGGCCTACTACTACTACCTCTCTGTAATCGTTCTTTTTGTTTAGCTATCTAATATAAGCTTTATCTTTCCTGACCAAAAACAATATCTTTCGTGCTAAGTTTGCTAGTTCATTAGTTTTTTGTTTACTTGCAATTATAATTAGTAGAATTAATCAAACAAAAACTGCCTTGAAATTGTTCTTGACTCGATAAATTAGAATTCGCTTAATTTAGTTGATAATTACTCACAAGTCCTCGTGGGAACGATACTCTACTCACTCTTTATTACTTGATTAATCGCGTATACTTGCGTGTGTGATTTTGGGCAACCATTGACCTCAAATTTTGCACACAAGTTATAAATGACATTACAGACCTACTCCAACTTCCGGAATCAGAATCCGACCCCGATATCAAAAAGTCCACTCCCGGTCAAACTTTTCAAAATCTTCCAACTTTTTAACTTTCGCCAATTAACGTCAAAATGACCTAAAGACCTCCAAATCAACATCCGGATACGCTCCTAAGACGAAAATCACCCCACAGAGCTATTAGAAGCGCCAAAACTCTATTCCGGAGTCGTCTTCACACATGTCAAACTACGGTCAACTCCTACGACTTAAACCTCTAATATAAAGACTATGTGTCCCATTCCACTCAGAAACTCTCCCGAACCCGACACCAAGCGCCCTGGCTAGTCACATAACCACAAAAATGAAATAGAGGGAGCAATAATTAAGGGATCAGGGCTAATACTCTTAAAATGACCGGCCGAGTCGTTACACCCCCCTCTTAAACAAGCGTTCTTCCTCGAACGAGTATAGAGACATACCTGAAGTGGTGTGAAAAGATGAGGATAACGTATACGCATATCATGCTCGGTCTCCCAAGTCGCCTCCTCGACTGGTTGACCCCTCAACTGAACCTTTACTGAGGCGATGTTCGTCGACCTCAACTTTCGAACCTGCCTGTCTAAAATGGCCATCGGCTCGTCAACATAAGATAGATCCTTGGCCAACTGGACTGAGATAAAGTCTAACACATAAGACGGGTCGTCGTGATACTTCCGGAGCATGGAAACATGGAATACTGGATGAACTGCAGAGAGACTACGTGGTAGTGCAAGTCTGTAAGCCACCTCTCCAACCCTCTCATAAATCTCAAAAGGCCCGATATACCTAGGGCTCAACTTGCCCTTCCTCCCGAACCTCATAACACCCTTCATGGGCGTAACCCGGAGCAAGACCCGCTCCCCAATCATGAATGTAACATCGCAAACATTTTGATCCGCCTAACGCTTCTGTCTGGATTGGGCTGTACGAAGTCGATCTTGAATCAATTTAACCTTTTCCAAAGCATCCTGAACCAAGTCTATACCCAATAGTCTAGCCTCACCCAGCTTAAACCAACCCACCAGGGACCAACATCACCTACCATATAAAGCCTCATACAAGGCCATCTGAATGCTTGACGGATAACAATTGTTGTTGGCAAACTACGCAAGTGGCAAGAACTGATCCCAAGAACCCCTAAAATCCATCACACACGCATGAAGCATATCTTCTAATATCTAAATAGTGCGCTCGGACTCTCCGTCCATCTAAGGGTGAAATGATGTACTCAACTCCACCCGCGTGACCAACTCATGTTGTACGGCTCTCCAAAACCGCGATGTAATCTGCGTACCCCTGTCAGAGAAGATAGAAATTGGCACGCCATGAAGCCTGACAATCTCGCGAATATAAACCTGAGTCAGCTGCTGTGAAGAGTAAGTGGTCACCACTGGAATGAAATGAGCTGACTTAGTCAATCTATTCATAATCATCCATACTGCATCGAACTTCCTCTAAGTCCGTGGGAGCCCAACAACAAAATCCATAGTGATCCACTCCCATTTCCACTTCGGAATCTCTAGATTCTAAAGCAATCCACCAGGCCACTGATGCTCATACTTCACCTGCTGACAATTTAGGCACCGAGCTACATATTCCACTATGTCCTTCTTCATCCGCCTCCACCAATAGTGCTGCCTCAAGTCCTGATACATCTTTGCGACACCTGGATGAATGGAGTAACGCGAATTGTGAGCCTCCTAGAGAATTAACTCACGTAAGCCATCTACATTGGGCACACATAGCCTACCCTGCTTCCGTAATACACCGTCATCTCCAATAGTGACCGCCTTGGCATCGCCGTGCTGAACCGTGTCCTTAAGAACAAGCAGATGGGGGTCATCATAATGACACTCTCTGATACGATCATAAAGAGAAGAATGAGAAACCACACAAGACAAAACTCGGCTCGGCTTAGAGACATCCAATCTAACAAACTGGTTGGCCAAGGCCTGAACATCCAATGCTAATGGCCTCTTTGCTACCGGTAGATATGCTAAGCTGCCCAAACTCTCCGCCTTGCAACTCAAGGCATCGGCTACCACATTGGCCTTCTAGGGATGATATAGAATGGTGATATCATAGTCCTTAAGCAACTCCAACCACTTCCGCTGCCGCAAGTTAAGATCCTTCTGTTTGAACAGATGCTGTAGACTCCGGTGATCGGTGTAGACCTCACAAGGGACACCATACAAATAGTGCGGTCAGATCTTCAAGGCATGAACAATAGCTGCTAACTCAAGGTCGTGAACAAGGTAGTTCTTATCATGCACCTTCAACTGTCTAGACATGTAGGCAATCACCCTACCTTCCTGCATCAACGCCGCGCCGAGATCAATGTGCGACGCATCACAATACACCGTATAGGACCCCGAACTAGTAGGCAATACCAACACTGGGGCTGTAGTCCAAGCAGTCTTGATATTTTGAAAGCTCTCCTCACACTCCTCGGTCCACCTAAACGGAGCACCCTTATGGGTCAGCCTGGTCGTAGGTGCTGCAATAGACGAGAAACCTGGTCATAGGTGCTGCAATAGACGAGAAACCCTCTACAAATCAACGGTAATACCCCGCCAAGCCAAGAAAACTCTAGATCTCTGTAGCTGAGGACGGTCTGGTCCAACTTTGTACTGCCTCATTATTCTTCAGATCTACCTTGATCCCCTCACTCGATACTATATGACCCAAAAATGCCACTGAATCTAGCCAGAATTCACACTTAGAAAATTTTGCATATAACTTCTTTTCTCTCAAGGTCTAAAGCACTGTCCTCAGGTGCTGCTCATGATCCTCCCGGCTCCGGGAGTACATCCGAATGTCGTCAATAAACACAATGACGAACCAGTCAAGATAGGGCTGAAATACACTGTTCATCAAGTGCATGAATACTGCTGGGGTGTTGGTCAGCCCAAAAGACATCACAAGGAACTCGTAATGACCATACCGAGTCCTGAAGACAGTCTGCGAGATATCTGGCTCCCGAATCTTCAATTGATGATAGCATGAACGCAAGTCGATCTTAGAGAACACTCTGGCACCCTGAAGCTGATCAAATAGGTCATCAATACATGGCAATGGATACATGTTCTTCACTGTAACCTTGTTCAACTGGCGATAATCAATACACATTTGCATAGAACCATCATTCTTCTTTACAAATAAGACAGGAGCACCCCAAGGCGACACACTGGCAGAATGAAGCCCTTATCGAGTAATTGTTGCAACTGTTCCTTTAACTCTTTCAACTCTGCTGGGGCCATAGGATAAGGTGGAATAGAGATGGGCTGAGTGCCTGATAACAAATGAATACCAAAGTCGATAACTCTGTCGGCGGCATGCTCGGAAGATCCACCGGGAATACATCTGGATAATACCTCACTACCAGAACTGACTCAACGGTAGGAGTATCAACACTAACATCACTCACATATGCCAGATACGCATCACACCCCTTTTCAACCATCCACTGAGACTTTAGAAATGAAACAACCATGCTAGGAACATAATCTAAAGTACCTCTCCACTCTAACAGCGGTAGACCTAGCATAGCCAACGTCACCATCTTGGTGTGACAATCAAGGATATCATGATAGGGCGACAACCAATCCATGCCCAAAATAACATCAAAATCCACCAAACCGAGCAACAATAAATTGGCTCTGGTCTCAAAACAACTAAGAACAACCAAACACGACCGATACACACGGTCAACAACAATAGAATCTCCCACGGGCGTAGACACATAGACAGGATAACTCAAAGAATCACGAGATACACCCAAATACGGAGCATAATAAGATGACACATAGGAATAAGTGGATCCTGGATCAAATAAGACTGATGCATCTCTATGACAGACCCAAACAATACTTGTGATGACAGAGTCAGATGCATCTGCCTACCTCTACCTGCTCGACCTCCACCTCGATCTGGCTGTGTAGGTGGAGTGGTAGCTAATGCTGTAACCATAGCCTGAGAACCCAGTGGAGCACGCAGTGCTTGAGTGGTCTGTGGAGGTGCACCCATCCTGAGTTTGGGGAAATCCCTCACCATATGACCAGTGTCACCACACTCAAAATAATCTCTCAGAGGACGTGGCTACTGTGGCTGGCTCGGGCCTGATCGGCTGGACTGACCGTTGAAAGCACACCGTGTAGGAGGTGTACTAGACAATGGCAGTGCATGATAGGGAGCCAGGAGCCTAGGAGTGGCCGGAATACCATTGGCAACTGGAAGTAATGAATGAACAGGGCAACTTACATAGCCCCTACCCTAACGAGCTGCAGCAGGGGAACGAGTAACACTATAAGTGCCGGACTCTCGAAACCTCTTAGCCTCTTTCTCCTCTCTCTCCCGAGTCAGCATACCCTCCAATCTCCTAGCAATCCCCACTACATGGCTGGTATGCGATGTCCATCTCCAACTCTCGGGCCATGCTAAATCTGATAATGGGGTTGAGCCCCTCGATAAATCGACTAACCCGCTCTCGAATAGTTGCAACCAAAGCTAGTGCATGCCTAGACAAATAACTAAACCGGACTGCATACTCCGACGCAGTCATAGAACCCTGGTGCAACTGCCCAAACTCTACGCACCATGTATCTCTGAGACTCTGGGGAACATACTCCCTCAAGAACATATCTGAGAACTGAGTCTAAGTGAGTGAAGCTGCCTCGGCCGGACTACTTAACTCATATGCTCGCCACCACTAATAGGCCACTCCTCTAAGCTGGAACGTAGTGAAAGCAACCCCACTAGACTCCGCAACACCCATAGTATGGAGAATACGGTGGCACTCCGCAAGAAAACCCTAGGCATCCTCTGACGCCAAGCCACTGAAAGTAGGAGGGTGGTACTTTTTGTACCTCTCAAGCCTGAGCTGCTCCTCCTCCGAAACTGATGCCCTAACCTCGGGCTGAACTGGGGCTACCGGCTGCACTGGTATGACCTCTGGAACCTGATCGACCTGGACCTGCTACTTTGGGGTATGGGGGGCTGGAGTCTATGCTCTTCCCTCGGCCTGAGATGTGGCAGGAATAAGTGCTATCAACCCTGCCTGAGCTAAAGTGCTGAACATGCTCAGAAATTAGGCGAGAGTCTCCTGGAGGGCTGGTGTAGTAACAGGCATCTCAGGTGCCTTCCCTCCAACTGGAGCTACTAGTGGCTCCTTTGTAGAAGCTCGTGCGGGTGCTTTGGCTGCACCACGTAGACGTCCTCAGCCTCTACCCCGGCCCTGGTCTCTCACGATTCTAGTAGGGGGTGTGTGTGTCGTGTCATCAGATCCAGCTGTGCATGTCCTCACCATCTATGAGAGAATAGAAAGATAGAAATTTAGAATCTGACGTCAAAGATTTTGCACGATAAGGAATCAAAGAAGTGAAGCTTTTCCTAATAGTTCCATAGCCTCCCGAAGATAAGTAAAGACGTCTTCGTACCAATCCGCGAGACTCTACTAAACCTGCTGGTGACTCATAACACCTATGAACCTAAAGCTCTGATACCAACTTGTCATGACCCCAATTTCCCTCCGTACGATGTTATGACGACACCTAGTCTCTAAGACTAGGTAAGCCTAACAAGCATCCAGAATAATTGAAATAATAATCTAAAAGCTCAATCAGATAATGACTGTATAAAGTAAAAACTGAAACTCAAAGTGTATACAACTCCCAAAACCGGGTAGATATAAGTCACAAGCTCTAGATACAATGTTTCAAATATTCTAAACATTACTCTCTATCAAAACTTAAAGCAAAAAGGTAAAGACAGGATAGAAGGGGACTATGAGGCCTGCAGACGCGGGCATGTGTACCTTGAAGTCTCCAAGCAGCGACACATCACTCTAATATCGAGGCTGATAGGATGTACCTGTATCTGCACAAAAACATGTGCAGAAGCGTAGTATGAGTACACCACAACTGTACTGATGACGTCCAAATCCACTACTAAAAAGTAAATGGACACGGTTGACATGCAATATAATTTATCCAACTATGAGTCGGGGTTGAATCCCACAGAGAATAATATGTAGGTAATTAGGCGTGTAAGAGAATTATCACTTGTTATGCCAAGCCAAACACTTAGAAATATTTTTAGAAAATATTTATGTCTAAATTCGAAAATAAAACTAACCTAGAAAGCAAGTAAAATAATCAATGTCTACAAGCATGGATGCATTGTGAATTACACTCAAGTAACGATCCAATGTATTTTACGATTTTACAAATATGAGCGAGTTTATATTAATTAGCCTCGGGTAATAATTCTATATTAGCTTCTTCCGAAGACTAACAAGACTTCCTAATTGAATTATCCCTAAAACAATTAAGAGATTAAGCACACCCGAATATGACTACAAGTAGTTCAATCCTATCCCTAGGTAGAATCTATAAAGTGAGGGTTAAAGCCTCAAATTCTTGTTAATTAAGCTTTTCCAACCCCAAATTATCTTTTTCAAAATTAATTCGAAGTTAATGGGCGAGTTCTAGGGTTAGCTAATCCCTTTGGAAACATTAAAGAACAAGAATAATTAAAGAAATAATAACTCACTTCATAATAAATAAAAATCGTTCAATACATAAGCACAACAAGATATTTAATCCACATTTTAAATATGAATATTTCTATAAACAAGATTCAAGTGTTGAATAAATACTACACACTTAGATATATAAAACAAAGCAAGGAAATGAAGAAATGAACATAAATGGGTAAGAAATTCTCAACCAAAAGCTTGAAGTGTGTGTGCAAGAAACCTAGCTCCAAAACTTGTGTTCTTCTCTCAAAATAGGTCCAAGACTGCCCAAGATTTGCCAAAGATCTTTTACAAATGAGCTATGTCATGTATTAAATAGCTTGGGGTCAAAACCGTGAAATTCCAGAACTGCCCAGTTTTTTTCGCCCATTTGTTCTTTACGTTCGCAACTGTATTTTCGCGTTCGCGAAGGCTTATTTCCTTTAGCATCACGTTCGCGATTATATCTTCCCGTTCGTGAAGGTTTGCTTCCTCCAGCATCGCGTTCGCGTAAAGCTCTTCGCGTTCGCGATGTTTTGTTGCCTGATGCTCCGCGTTCGCGTCTAACCCTTCGCGTTCGCGAAGGGTAATTCACTGGGAAGTACTTTTGTTTGCATTTTAGCTCCTTTTTGACTTGTTTTCACAGGGTTTCTTCACAATCACTCCTAAATCACTTGATACCTGAAATATGCCAATAAACCTCAATAAATGCCTTAGTTTCTCAACAAAATCATACAAAAGCCTAAGTATCAAGAGGAGATAAGTTGGTAAAATACCAACTTATCAGGTACCCAGTAAGTGCCAAGTCTAACCTCGGTAGAGTAGTGACGAGGTCAAGTCAGGGCCCTACTGGGAATAATAATAAACAAGGCAGAAGATATAATGATATAATAAAGTGACAGGGAAGTGTAACAATAAGAATTTACGGAAGGTAACAATACGGAATCAAAGAAGGCAAATACAACACGTAAGGAATCAAGAATCTTACAAGTTAAGGAACAACAACAACAAATAGTATATCAAATAAAGGAAATCAACAGGGGCATTCCCGAGGTACCGCCTCGTACTCCCAAAATTAAATATCTCACAATCTTTCCTTATACCACCAATGTGTATCAATAATCACAACGGAACGGCAAAACCCTCGTGCACACAATAACAACCGCACGACAGAAACCTCGTGCCACAATAACAATCCGCATGGCAGAAACCTCGTGCCACAATGACAATCCACATGGCAAAAACCTCGTGCCACAATGACAATCCGCACGGCAGAAACCTCGTGCCACAATGACAACCCGCACGAC
The DNA here is from genome assembly GCA_000715115.1 of Nicotiana otophora. Classification (NCBI taxonomy): domain Eukaryota; kingdom Viridiplantae; phylum Streptophyta; class Magnoliopsida; order Solanales; family Solanaceae; genus Nicotiana; species Nicotiana otophora. The sequence goes on from AWOL01S0145601.1 coordinate 25,291, forward strand.
AGAAACCTCGTGCCACAATGACAATCCGCACGGCAGAAACCTCGTGCCACAATGACAATTCACATGGCAGAAACCTTGTGCCACAATGACAATCCGCACGTCAGAAACCTCGTTCCACAATGACAACCCGCACGACAGAAACCTCGTGCCACAATGACAATCCGCACGGTAGAAACCTCGTGCCACAATGACAATCCGTACGACAGAAACCTCGTACCACAATGCCAATCCGCACGATAGAAATCTCGTGCCACAATGACAATCCGCTTGACAGAAACCTCGTGCCACAACCAAACAATCACCTTAACAATAATCACAAAAACCAAAACATAACAATTGAAACAACGATATTTCAAGCAAAGAATCCCACAGTTAAATAATGAATACGGAATCAAGGAAACATGTAACTCAACTAAGCATGTTATACAAATTGCAAGTAAGAGGTAAGACACGTAGACATGTGAAATTAGGCTAAACATGATGACTACACATGCTAGAGTAACTCAATTAAGGAATAAAAAGGAAACTACTTAGCAAACACTGGATTTTCAACATTTTGTCCGAGTAAGCACTTGTCACATCGCGTACACGGCCTTCACATATTGTAAATTACCATAACAGTACCAAATCCTAAGGAGAATTTTCCCCACACAAGGTTAGACAAGTTACTTACCTCAAACCATGCTCAATCAATCAACTAGAAGGCTTTTCCCTCGATTTTCTAACTCCGAACGACTCGAATCTAGCCAAAACATTTTCATACAATAAATATAACTATAGGAAATTAATTTAAATAATGAAATAATGATCTTAGCTAAGAATTGAAAAATTGCTCCAAAAAGTCGACCCGGGCCCGCATCTCGGAACCCGACAAATATTACAAATACTGAACACCCATTCGATATCGAGTCCAACCATAAAAGAATTACATAAATCTAATACCAAAATCTCGCTCAAATCCCCAAAATTCAGCCTAAGAACTTTTCTCCATTTTCCCCCAATTGTGAACCCAAATCACTAATTAAATGATGAAATCAAAGACATAAACATGAAATTTAACCAAAACTAAGTAAGAATAACTTACCCCAATCACTCCGTTGAAAATCTATGCAAGAATCGCCTCCAACCGAGCTCCCAAAATCAAATTTGTGAAATAAACCAAAACCCTCATTGTTTTGAAATATTTAAGTCTGCCGAGATGTCCTTAATCGCGATCGCGGAAATTGCTTTGCGATCGCGAAGCACAAATTATACTGGCCACAATTTAACCCTACGCGAATGCGAAAAACAGCACGCGAACGAGATGCACTAACCTTCAAACCTACGCGATTGCGAACTACATCACGCGTTCGCTATTAACAAAGTGCGCGTGAACCCCCAACCATGCCTTTCCTCTACGCGATCGCGACCTGAGCCACGCGTTCGCGATGAATTAACTGCTCCAACTACGCGATCGTAGAACTCTCCTCGTGACCACGTAGAACAAATTCCCATCAGTGACTATCAACCCTTTGCAATCGCGGACCTATCCACGCGATCGCATAGAAGGAAACCAGAACACTCATACCAGCAGGCTTCACCAGTTATTCCAAGTCCCATTTCACCCCGTTAACCATTCGAAATCCACCCAAGGCCCCAGGGACCCCAACAAAGCATACCAACAAGTCCTAAAATACGATACAAACTTAGTCGAGCCTTCAAATCATATCAAACAATGCTAAAACCACGAATCGCGCATCGATTCGAGCCTAATGAACTTTGAACTTATAACTTCTACATTCAATGCCGAAACTTATGAAATCAAGTCCGATTGACCTTAAATTTTGTACACAAGTCATAAATGACATTACAGACCTATTCCAACTTCCGGAATCGGAATCTGACCCCGATATAAAAAAGTCCACTCCTGGTCAAACTTTTCAAAATCTTCCAACTTTTAAACTTTCGCCAATTAACGCCGATATGACCTACGGACCTCTAAATCAACATCTGGACACGCTCCTAAGACCAAAATCATCCCACGGAGCTATTTGTACTGCTAAAAATCCATTTCGTAGTCGTCTTCATACAAGTAAAACTATGATCAACTCCTATGACTTAAACCTCCAATTTAGGGACTATGTGTCCCATTCCACTCCGAAACTCTCCCGAACTCGACATCAAGCGTCCCGGCAAGTCACATAACCACAAAAAGGAAATAGAGGGAGCAATAATTAGGGGATCGAGGCTAATACTCTCAAAACGACCGGCCGGGTCGTTACATCAAATAATAATATATAAGTTGAATGGTTAGAAATCATGCTGGTATAATTGTAAAGGAGGTAAAGTAATTTATTTTGAAAAAAGGGATAACATTCCTTTCATTTTTATGTATATAGCTACTTTAATTAATCACATGCATATCCATCCTAATTAATTGAACAAGTCCTTGAATCACCTAACGTACCACATTGCAAATTAACCCGATTATTAATTATATGCAATTTACCCTAAGTGTTTAGCAAGTAGACAATATCACAATAAGCAAGCACGACATCTATCTACGATTTCACTATACTTTACGTTTTAGGTACACCCAAGAACGGGAAGTACGAATCGGGGATTTGACGGGGTAGGTTTCATCTCCGAGTGTCGTCTTCCAAAAGCGACTCTGTATGATAATACCCCGCAAGACAAGAAAAATAAAATTGTTAGTAAAATATAATGTAAACAATAAATTAATTTAATTTTTTGAAATGATTTTATTTGAAAATGTTTTTGGAAGATTGATTTTGAAAATAGTTTGAAAAGGTTTTTGGGAAATAATTTTTTTGAAAAATAGTTTAAAAATAATATAGGAAAATACTTTTTTGAAAATAATTTAAAAATTCTTTTGGAGGCTCGGATGATGTATGCCATATAGCAATAAAATATTAGAATGTAAGCGTCGACTTGGTAGCTACTCCGGTGGCCAACCGTGTTGCCTCCTGAAGAACGGACATTCACATTCTCGTCTTTTATTTTTCTTTAGCTTTTGTCATCGCCTCATAAAATATATTTATTTCGGGTCCGAGGGACGATGTAGTATCTTGTCCTTTATCAGTCAAAATATCATCACAAGGCCTCAAAAATTTTATTCTCGTCGGCCTTGGTATTGTATCCATTCAAAATCAACGTATCCCAAATTGTATCGTTCCGCACTAATACGAAGTTTAATACAGAAGAAACATATATCAATCACAGTCAAATTCAGCATAAAAATTTGATCTAAAATAGAGAACCAACAGTACAGTCATAAGTCACAGTAACGAGCGAAGTTCCAGCATCAACAAGTACCAAGAACCAACTAAATTACATCGACAATAAGCAACAAAAATTCAGTGAGTTAGCATCAGATTGATGGACTTAAGATTCCATCACAATGGAGGACCATAGTATAATAAATAGAACCAAAGGGATAAAATCAAGAGGGACAACGAGATCCAGATCATCGCCGGCCAGTAACACTTCTCCGACGACTAGCACCGGAGCGCACCGGAGCAACCGACCACAACAGAAAACGGCGTCGACAGGTCGCCGAAATATTCAAGTCCGGCCAGATCTGGGCCTGCAAAAAACTAACAATAACAGAAAAAGACAAGGATAAGCAGTAGGAGGTCGCCATTTTCAATGGCAGTCGCCGAAATTTATAGCTTTCCTGTTAGATCGCCCGAAAATAAAAGGGGACATGATTTATTCAAAAGTAAAGTAACATTCCACATCGTACAAATGGGGATCCATCAACGATGAGAGACAGAAGCAATCAATCATACAAATACTAGTTGTCGGAAAGTTACAGGTCAATGGAGCTTCATTTTTCCAGCCAGATCTGGTTCGTGACTTTCAAATCCAAGCCCCCATGTTATTCACATATGAACAAATGACAAAAAATCAGAGGGGGGGATTGTCGCCAGCCAGTTGGTCATAACCTCTGGCGATGGCGACAACAGTAGCGTGAGGAGTGAGGGAGGACGACAAACAGTGGGGTCTTGGCCGTTGGGACAACCAGTGGTGCCGGAATTCCGGCCACCTGCAACAAAAGTGAACGAGGGAGAGAGAACACCTTAAGAGAGGCGGCTATTTTTGATTTACCTTGTTGATTTATTAGACCACTAGTAAGTGTTGATGTCGACCCTTCGTCACTACTTATGGATAATTCCTATAGCTTCAAGCGGTACCTCATGTATACCTAAGCATCAACAAGATTTATTGGTCTTGCTTCAATCAAAGTTTTGAATTCTGCCAAACTCATGTTTCAAGTACCCTCACCACAAAGAAAATCCTAATTTACACACATATTTGAAGTATTTTTTTTGTATTTTAATTTTTAGGACATTTTGAAAAGTACACTCACACTCAGAATTAAATTTAATGCATGTGATTGAGATATCATATGCTTGACCTTTATGTGAGTATCCACTAATGTGAGAACACTTGGAATAGGATCATGTAGGGCATTATCATTGGCTTGTAATGTAGGCTTACGGTAGGGTAGGATATTTATTTGGGTTGAAAGTGACTAATTCCTCCATAAGCACTGCATTGCATTTGTGTCTTCGGAGTTCAAAAACAATGCTTTGGCGCTTAATCTTGTTTGGCTCGATGTCTCTTTCTTTGCTTTGACTTTATTTGAACTTGTAGGAGGTTCTTTTTCTGTTTTTGGAGTTTTTTTTTCTTTTCTTTTGTTTTGAGGTTTCTCCTGCTTTTCAAGAGTTTTTCCCTTCTTTTTTCGTTGGGGTTCCTCCTCTTTGAATTTGTGGAGTTTTTTCCCTTTTTTTTATTATTTTCCTTTGAATTTGTGAAAGTTTTCTCTTTCTTGTTGGATCCTCCTTTTGAATGGTGTACTTTCCTCCTTCTTTTCTTGAAGTCATGTGCCACGCCCCGACCTCAGGGAGCGCGACCGACGCTCAATCGAGATAATCCGACCGAGCAAGCATGTATAATACCTTCTACCCAAACTCACTTATGAATAAAGGAAAGATCCATTTCATTAATTAGACAATGTGGAGGATCATGTGAACAACATCGATTCTTTATCATTAGTTACATCATTTATAAAGTTCAAATACATACACTTTCATAGTTTGGAGTGCAGCATGTGATACAAATACAACATTGCTAGTTTGACTTCCTCAACACCAATATACCACCCATACTATGTCTACGGAGCCTCTAATAGATGTAAAAGAGTCCGATGATAGTGCCGGTAACAAGGCCCCGGCTATACCTCAAAACATAATACACAAAGAACAAAAGATATACGACCTCGATATGAAGTGGGGCTCACCAAGTCAGCTGGGAAGAGGGTGTACCGCTATCAATGATCAAAGCCGCCTGCTGTGGAACCACCTGCATCCATTAAAGATGCAGCGCCCCCGACAAAAGGGACGTTAGTACATATGGAATAGTACTAGTATGAATGACTAAACACCTTCTCAATAGAACGAATGATAACACAAGGAAGGACAATCATAAAATCAATGGTAGCCTCAAACAATACCAAAACATCGAGTTAGGAGCAAGACAAGTTTTCAAGTAAATTTTCATATTTTAGGTTGGGAGATCTTAGCACCGATATACCACCATGATTTTAGCACGCAGTCCGATCACGGCTCGATCGGCTAGGCTTTCTCACCCAAAGACATCAATCAAAATCACAATCATTATCTCAATCTCAATCATTGTTTCAATCATAATCTCAAGCACAATTACCACCATGTGTGTGGCATGGAGTTCGATCACGACCCAACTGGCTAGACCGTCTCACCACAATGCCGTGTGGATCGACATCGCACTTTTCTAGCAATCATCTCATCTTAATAAAGGGGAATATTCTCATCATATCAACCTCATCCCAATAAAGGGGTACAATCATAATTCACTCCTACACCGGCACATATAGTTTCGGAGTTAGGTTATTTCAACCTACCCTTCCTCAGTGACTAACGATACTCACAGGGTGTTTATTTATTTATAGGATTGACAACTCATTTCATTATCTTTTATATATCATTCATTTCATTGGTACCAATGGCCATAGCACAATGTCACTCTTGGTCGTATTTCATATTTCATGTTCATCTCTTTCACTTTCAAACATCATCACGGATCATCAACAACAAAGTATTTCTATTCAAGACCTTAAGTCCTCATATGAGCAAATAAGAATGTTAAGCACATTGAGATTTTGTTACACAATTTGGCATAATAGCTTTCATTTGAATCACGACTTGAAGTTCTAACATTTAAATATGCAACCCATACTGCAAGCACATTTTTAAATGGAACATATCATAACAAGAACATTCGAAATACATATTGAACATATATCTTTTGACACAAGGCTTATTCGGAATAATCAATTTATAATGAACAACTCGGGACGTACAAGGAAGTTGTGGGGTTCAATTCTAAGAGAGAAGTTTAGCCAACATACCTCGCCTCGAGCTTTTTAAATTACTACAATATCCCGAAATTCTTAGCTACTTCGATCTATTTAGAAATATAGCAAAATTGAACAAAAATTAGGAAGGAGTTTATGGTTCCAGCTCATTTGAGCATTTTATCAAACACTAGGTGTGCATTAAAGTTTCAAGGTCCTCATATGGTGGATCCCTTCATCCCACTACCCAAAGTTTACCCAAATGAGCTCAACAATCTTTCCACTACCCTTGATGGTACATACATGCATAATGAACAACTCCTACACCCAAGAAGTGCTTTTCCTCATTACCTATTTCCAATTAAATTCCGGAATTGAGGGCTAGGGAGTAGAATCTTACCTCTAGAATGAAGACCTAGTGAGTTTTTCTTGTGAATTCTTCAACTTTGAGCAAGAGTTGCTGAACAATAACCTCAGGAACTTCCCCTCTTACTGTAGACCACTCCCCTCTCTCTAAATATCAGTTATAACCAGCCAAAATAATCCACAAGTTATTTTTCTGAAAATGGGATCGGGTGAAATTTTCCAAACTTAAACTCTATGAAGTCGGGTCTGCGATAGCAGACCGGACCGCAAAATGGGTATGCGGCCCGCAAAGAGGACTGCAGAAAAGGGTCCCAAAACTGGGCTATTCGTGTTGGGTCTACGGTCCGCAGACTAGTTTTGCGGTCGCATAATGCACCACAGAATTCCCCTCCGGAAATCTTTATGCTGGATCTGTGATGGATTGTGCGGCCCGCGAAATAGTTATTCAGCCACATAATGGACCGCAAAACAACCTCCAAAAGGGGTCATTTCTCTGCTTCACTCTGCAGTGGTTCTGCGGCCCGAAGAGTGATTCTGCTGTCGCATAGTGGACCGCAGAAATACCCTAATCTGCGAAAACGTTTCTTCAACTCCCTAACGCACTGTTCAACCCAACAAATCCGTATCGTCAATACATAAGTCTATCTTGGCACCACGAAACCCAGGGTGTTAGGTGAAATTTTACGGGGCCTTACATCCTCCCCCGCTTAAGATCATTCATCCTCGAATGAGGGCCAAAATCTGCTATTAGAAACCAATGTGACTCAGCTGCTATAACACACACCAACAGTTCCAAATTCTTGACTAACTCCCTAAATTTCCAAAATTTTTGCCAGAGTTTCCCCTGTAACTGGGCCTATCCACCTGTCAGAGAATCCCAGAAACCAACCCTAACAACATATACATGAACTAACGATGCAATATAACATAAAAATAACACCAACCGTGGCCTCACGAGCAGTATATTACCAAAAAGGAACACCCTTAACATCAACTGTACAAATGATACATTATTCATAGGGAACAATTTCATAGAATCGATTACATAACTATTCAGAAAAATGAGGGTATTTCTTCTTCATCTCTTCCTCGGCCTCCCAGGTGGCCTTTTCAACCTGTTGGTTTCACCATAGTACTTTCACGGAGGCAATTTCTTTATTTCTTAGCATACAGACTTGCCTATGAAGAATGGCAACTGGAATTTTTTCATAAGTGAATTCCTCATTAACCTCAATAGCCTCAAATGGAACAATAAGCGATGGATCTCCAACCACCTTCTTCAACATGGATACGTGGAACACCGGGTACACTAAAGACATCTCTGGAGGTAGTTCAAGCTTGTAAGCCACCCGACCAATCCTCTGAATGATTTTGTATGGTCCGACATACCTCGGACTCAACTTCCCTTTCTTACCAAACCTTCAAGAATACCCAATCATCCTCTTTAAACTCCAAATCCTTGTGACGCACATCCGAATAGGACTTTTGACGACTATGAGCAGTTTTCAACCGTTTCGTAATGATCTTAACCTTCTCCATAGCCTGATGCACGAGGTCTGGCCCTATCAAATCTGCTTTCTCAATCTTGAACCATCCAATGGGAGATATACATATCCTTCCATATAAAACCTCGAACGGTACCATCTAAATGCTAGCATGATAACTGTTGTTATAGGCAAATTCTATGAGTGGCAAATGATCATTCCAACTACCCTTGAAGTCAAGATCACAAGCGCGCAACATATCCTCAAGCGTCTGAATAGTTCGCTATGCCTGCCCGTCAGTCTGCGGGTGAAAGGCTGTACTAAGATTCACCTGAGTACCCAAACCTTGCTGAAATTTCTTCCAAAAATTAGCCGTGAACTGTGCCTCTCGATATGAGATAATAGAAAATGGAGTGCCATGCAACCTGACTATTTCCTTGATATACAACTGAGCATACTATTCTGCTGTGTTGGTAGCCTTAACAAGTAAGAAGTGAGCTGATTTTGAGAGTCGATCAACAATCGCCCAAATCGAGTCATACTTAGGAGGCGTGTGAGGTAGTTCCACCACAAAGTTTATATTGATCATCTCCCACTTCCATATTGGAATTTCTATGTTCTATGCCAACCCATCGGGCCTTTGGTGCTCGGCCTTCACTTGGTGACAATTTGGACATCTTGCCATAAAGTCCGCTACATTCCTCTTCATATCATTCCACCATTAGACTTCCCTAAGATCATGATACATCTTTGTAGAGCCCTGGTGCACGGAATACCTAGAAGTGTGAGCCTCGGTCATGATTCTTTCCCGGAGACCATCTACATTTGGAACACATAGTCGCCCTTGGTAACTTAGTGTACCATCATCCATGCCAAGAGAAAATGCCATGGTGTTATGTTTATGAATCCCCTCCTTCAATTGTACCAACAATGGATTGTTGTATTGCTTCTCCTTGACCTCCACCACAAGCGATGATTCAGCCCTATTTTGCACAATCACCCCTCCTTCACTAGAATCCGCAAGATGAACTCCCAAACTAGACAACCGATGAACCTCCTTGGACAACTGTCTTTGATATGCCTCCAAGTGAGCCAAACTGCCCATAGATTTCAGGCTAAGAGCATCCACATAGTGGACTTTAAATTGATTCTGCGGCGGTTCTGCAGCCCGTAGAGTGATTCTGCAATCGCATAGTGGACCGCAGAAATGCCCTAATCTGCCAAAAAATTTCTTCAACTCCCCAACACACTGTTTAACCCAACAAGTCCGTATCGTCAACACATAAGTCTATCTTGGCACCACGAAACCCCGGATTTTAGGTGAAATTTTACGGGGACTTACATCGTGTCTCTGATTGGCTTGGACTTTGCATCTTTTGCCTTTTCATGCTTGTCGCCTTCACTTTGGTCTTCATCCGAAGTTACACGTTTTCAGTACGCGCAGGGAGGTTGGGATGGGGGTAGTGCTCTTAAGCACAAAAGGGTATAAGCTAAGATGTGGTTGTCCAAGAAAAAGGCTTAAGGCTCAAAGGGAGAATGCTAGGGATTGATGTCATTTGGTAGGCTACAAAGGCTGAAAGGGGTCAAAGAAAGCCTACGATCCTTTCCCAAACCAAGCGTTACTCAAGATTTCGCCTCAACATACATTCAGGCCAAGTTCTAGATCTACAATGCAATGCAATGAATTTTAATCTAGGCTCACCACACAATGCACATGAAACAATGAGGCCGACTTTGTTCTTACCCTAACCGTAAGCACGCAATTTTTCAAGCATCACTAAGGTATAATTGAGAGGTACCACAAGAGTCTATGGTTTAAACGAAGTTGATCCTCTCCATCATACCACTTAAATATTTGTTCTTTCCCACACACACTCCTAACTATGTTAGTAGCAAGCAAGTCAATATTTGATGATTTTTACTTTCTTTTGTTTTTCCTTTTTTTTGAATTTTTTGATAAATGGGACTAAACCCGAGGAAGGGGTTGCCCTTTTTTTGGATTTTTGGATTTTGAATTAACAATAATTTTTGTTTTTCTCTCTTTTTTGACTTAATAATTTCTTTTCGTGATTTTTGAAAAAATGAGACCAAATCCGTAGGTTGCCTACGTATCTCATTGAAATGAGAATCACTTCAAGCATAGTTTAGGGAGGGTGGAAAGAAAATACTTTTTAGATTTTCATTTCATTTTTTTTTAAATTTGACTTAATCAATTTTTGTGGTTTTTGATAAAGAGAATTGAATATAAAACGGGCTTTGTGGTTACCGTTCCAAAGCGCTATCGGAGCATTGAATGTTAGAGGGGCATTGTAGTTACCATTTCGTATAGGAGTGTAACGACCCAACCAGTCGTTTTACTTTCTAGACCCCTGTTCCCCTAAATAAGACCCCCCGTACGTGCTTTAACTGCTTATTGACTTGCGGGGGTGGTTAGTTCAAGACTTGGAAGGGTTTGGATTGAAATCGGAACACTTGGTTCCTTAGTTTGGCTTTTAAAAGGCTAAGTTTGACTTTGGTCAACATTCCAAGTAAACGATCTCGGAACCGGGATTTGGTGGTTCCAATAGGTTCGTATGATGATTATGGACTTGGGCGTATGTTGGGATCGGGATTTGGATGACCCGGGAGCGTTTCAACGCTTAATGCTGAAAGTTGTCTTATTGAAGGTTTAAAAGTTCTATAAATTTGGTTTGGAGTAGGTTTTGGTGTTATCGAGGTCTGTTTTGGATTCTAAGCCTAGGAATAGTCCGTATGGTGATTTAAGACTTGCATGCGAAATTTGGTGTCATTCCGAGTAGTCTAAGTATGATTCGGCGCGTTCGAAGCAAATTGGAAACTTGAGGTTCATAAATTGATTCAATTTAGTTTTGGGGTGCGATTCTTAGTTTTGTTGTTATTTAACGTGTTTCGAGAGTTCGAGCAGGCCTGTATTAATTTTATGGACTTGTTGGTGTATTTGAACGGGGTCCCGAGTGGCTTAGGTGTGTTTCGAACCACCCGGAGATAAGTTGGAAAAATAGATTTTCCAATTCCGGTTTCCTTCTTCGCGAACTAGGAGGGACCCTCGCGTGCATGATAAAGGAATTGGGCTGGGGGAAATTTTGTGCTTCCCGTTTTCATGATGGGGTCCGCGTTTGCGAAGAGTAAGGCGAGCTGGGTGGGGGTGGCACCGTTGGTCTTCGCTTTCGTGAAGCTGCCCTCGCGTTCACATAGGGCAGGGCAGGTAAGCCTCCGCATTCGCGAGGACCTGGCCGGGTTTGTGATGGCCAATTTTTCTGGGCCTGGACCGTTTTCTTTCGCGAACGCGAGGCCCTTTCTGCGTTCGCGTAGAAGGGGCAGCTGGGCAGAACATCTTTTAAAAATGGGAGGCTATTTGAAGTTCATTTATTACACACTTGTGCGATTTTGGAGCTTTAAAGAGGGGGATTTCAACCTAGCTATTGAAGGTAAGTAATTCCTACCAATGAAAGTTTAATACATAGATTATGGGTAGATTTTAACATAAAAAATTGTGAAAATTGTGGTTTTAGTTGAAAAACCTAGGTTTTGATAAAAATAGGATTTAACCATGAAAATGGTCATGGAATTGAGTGAAAGTTAATATTTGAGTTCGTGAGGTTATGGGTAGCAAGTTTCTTTGAATATTTTCGGAATTCGGGCGCGTGAGCCCGGGGTAGAATTTTAGGAATCCTTCAATTGGGGTTGGGTAATCACTCTATTAGTTACAATATAAACTTTTGAACATGTATTGATTAATTTATATAATGTTTGACTAGTTTTGGATTGTTCGGCACCGAGTTGAGGCTTTAGAACGAAATTTGTGACTAGTAAATGAGCTTTGAGGCGAGGTAAGTCTCTTGTCTAATATTGTAAGAAGGAATTTACCCCATACGTGATTTAAATTAATATTTGCTTCTAATTGTGGGGGCTACGTACGCACGAGGTGACGAGAGTCCGTGCGTAGCTACTATTTATGGTTATGTCCGGGTAGTTTAGGACCCAAATCATGAATTACTTGATATGCTTGCACCCTACTTGTTAATGTAAGTGCCTAAATTATATTAGAACTTGTTAGAGGAATTGTAATGTCACGACCCAATTCTCCCTCCGTAAGGCGTCGTGACGGCACTTAGTCTCTACGACTAGGTAAGCCTAACAAAATGCGGAAATAACAAAATGGAAGTAAAACTTAACAACTAACTGCAATAGATAACTAAATAACTGGTAACAATGACACTTGGCATGTACAATAACCGACACTCTAGTAANTATGGTTATGTCCGGGTAGTTTAGGACCCAAATCATGAATTACTTGATATGCTTGCACCCTACTTGTTAATGTAAGTGCCTAAATTATATTAGAACTTGTTAGAGGAATTGTAATGTCACGACCCAATTCTCCCTCCGTAAGGCGTCGTGACGGCACTTAGTCTCTACGACTAGGTAAGCCTAACAAAAT